>OLKM01003719.1:12500-21568 GCA_900291075.1 Melanogrammus aeglefinus | reverse complement strand
TGCCGCCACCGCCGCTGCTCCAGGACTCGGGAGTGAGCAGTTTGGGCCCGCTGTCGGACCGCCCCTCTTGGCCGCTCCGGCCTGGGCTGGAGCTGGAGGAAGGGGTGCTGGTAAGGGCCGCACGGGCCTCCCGGTAGAAGACGTCCATCTTGTACTGGTTCAGACACTTGGTGCTGCAGAACTGGAGCCTCTCCTCTCCCGAGCCAAAGTCCAGGTACTCCTTGGTGTGGCGGACGTGCTTGCACCAATCGCAGACCTGCGACGCGGGGGAGAGAGACTGCGGAGGCTAGGGTCGAGAGGGGAAAACAAAGCCGTTACCATAACTACCTTGAATTTACTTGAGTATTGACACAGAATAGAGTCTAAATAGTATACATACTAAAGGGTATGATTGACATTATCACATGGTATACATTAATATTGTACAGAGCCAAGAGGGAAGAGCCCTTGCTGTAGCTTCTGCTATATCGACTATCTATCTTCATGTCATAAAAAAGTACAGGTTGACACAGTATGTTCAATGAAGTGGTTCTTACCCTGACAGTACTGTTCATTTTCAGTACTAGTCTCGGGGAGTCTTCGGTGTGTGGATGCTGGGGAGACGTGTCTGCGTTAACATCTTCATCTCTGGCCTGACAGAAGGAAAGAAATACAAATAAATCATAGAATGACGCCCACAGCAAACTCATTTTTCCACTCATTCTGAGTGATTAAACTGTTGATTTATGTTGAAGTAGCCTCGCTGCATTTAAATCAAATTGCCATAATGGAATCATTCTGTGGTCATTAAAACAAATTTAAGCTTCTCATATAACCGGACCAAAAATAGCCTCAGTTGACTTGGCTGGCGGGCAAACTTATAAACGGCATGAACCTGGTGGAACCGAAGATTTAAGGTCACACACAAACAAAAGGGGGTGGGGTACGGGAAGGGAAGTCACCGTGTTGTGAAACAGATAGGCCTCCACAACTGCGCCGGGGAGATAATGATAGACGATGAATTGTCATATTGTGTGCGACTCTGCCGATATTAATGTAGGAAATACCTCTTGATTTGTGAAAGGCGATCGGAGCGGCGATCGGAGCGCACTCTAACCCCTCTCCCCGGCCCATTGAGCCGTGTTTGGTTACGAAACATGAGGCAGCTGCAGGTAAGGTATGCACTGAAAGGGGACACCTCACTTCAGGCCCCCCCCCTGCCCTTACTCTCTCACACAAGCAGGGACAAGCCGCTGGTGGAACCTCGCTCCCCATCTGAAACCCCCCTCACACCCACCTGCCACAAACAGAGCTACAAGGCTTGTTGAACGCCGTCCATCCCCACTCCCCCTTCACACCCTTCACACACACACACACACACACACACACACACACACACACACACACACACACACACACACACACACACACACACACACACACACACACACACACACACACATACGCAGACAACCTTTCGTCCCAGACCTAACCCCTTCTTTTGTCCCAGTTTGTCGTGTGAATGAAAGCAAGTGTGGTCGCGGACAACAAGGCTGGGCTGAAAGGCGATATCCCGGGCCTGTCACCCCGCATGTCTAAAGAGGGGGCTTTTCCTGCCGTAATGGAAGGTGAGAAATGGTGGTAACATGTATCGGAGACGCCCCTCCCCACAGCTCCAGACCCGGAGCCGCTTAATGACCGGGCCCCGGCTCCATTAAGACGAAACCGATACTGGGTGTCCTCTGGGAACTTTGACCTCCCTCCTCCCACCGTCCCCGCACTATCTGGCCCCTATTATGTGATAAACAGAATGTGTGTTCTCAGGCATTCCTGTGAGTGGACCTCATGCAGTATGACTTCACCTTCGCCATCGGTTAATGTACGTTTAGTTACTCTGATAGAGTTGGATTTATTAAGTAAATTGCCACAGATTAGTATACATTTGAGTGTGTGTGTGTGTGTGTGTGTGTGTGTGTGTGTGTGTGTGTGTGTGTGTGTGTGTGTGTGTGTGTGTGTGTGTGTGTGTGTGTGTGTGTGTGTGTGTGTGTGTGTGTGTGTGTGTGTGTGTGTGTGTGTGTGTGTGTGTGTGTGTGTGTGTGTGTGTGTGTGTGTGTGTGTGTGTGTGTGTGTGCGTTTGGCTGTGTGTGTGTGTTTGTGAGAGTGTGTATATAAAGAAGTACCCGTCAAACATCGCCGGAGTCAAAATAATTATCGCAATTATTGCGTCCCCAAAAAAAGCCCTATTCCTGGGAGGCCTACCACATCCAAGGCTACCATATCTAAGATAAGACAATAAGGCTTACCCATGTTGTCTGCATCACTAAATCACTGCAGAGCAGCAGCAGTGACGGCCCTCTAGGTGTGGGGGGGCGCGGGGGGCATGATGATAAATATGGGCTGGTGACGATTCGGAAAGTGATCAATAGAAGTCGACACAAACAAACAATAAGGGAACCCAAGCGACATCGATAACTCTCCCGATGGAACAGAGAGCGGCCCCTGTCATCGGATAAGGCTGGGATTCATGGGAGTTGTCACTGGTGATCAATGAGTATGATTAAATATGCATTTGTATTATTCCGATGAAGCCAAAGCGTGTACACATATCAATACCGGGGTCGGGGGGGCTGACCTTGTTGCGTTTGAAGTAGGCCCGTCGGCAGGCGGCAAAGCATTTCTCGCTGCAGAAGCTCTTGAGCTCGGAGCCCATGCAGAGGGAGTAGCGCTTCACACCCTCCTTCTGGCACCACACACACACGATCTGCACGTTCTGCACGTCCTCCACTGCACAAGGAAGGTGGGGGGTGGGGGGGGAGGCCTCATCGTCATGGTGATCAGCATCATCATTGTCATCATCATCATTGTCAACGTCGTCGTCCAAACCACCTCACCTCTTCAGGAGCTGGTCGTATGGTTCTCTAGTGTTGAGCGTTAACCTCTGACCACTGATTAATGGTCATTATAATGTTAGGATGTAAGCAGGCTCATAAGCCGTGGGTCAATTTACAGCATGTGTAAGTGTTGTCGATACGAGCTAATGCTACTTGCTGCTCGTGACAGGTGTAACTGTCAGGTGTCTTTGTTCGCCCGCCTGCTAGTCTCAATAGCAGACTAGTTCTAATCTGGGTGTGCAGGGCGTGTCTCCTTCTTTCGCTTCTAATTTGTTTAGACCAATCATGTCACTGGAAGCGGAGATCTGTAGGCATGTGATTGTCTCACAGCAAAAAAATTAACTATTCCAGCGCTAGTAATCTTTTCCTGAAGTTGATACAACCTTAAACATCTTGTCCATCCCCAGCTTAATCTTGAAAAAGGTGTTTCTTAAGGTTTCCATCCAAGCAGATGTAGAGAAATACTGATTAAAATCTGCTTCTGAAGGCTGCCACAAATCTCAACAACTAAACAGGAAGGTGTGAAACGAACACCCCACTCCACTTGTTGGACTCTGGACTATCCTCTGTTTGCCTGGAGGAGATTCTGGTCACGTGACCTCACATTCTCACAACACAGATCAGCCTGGATCTCAAGGCACCGATCAATTTCCCGAAAGGTGAATGTATTTTGGCCAATCAGGGACTGTGGGGTAGTTAGTCACGTAAACAGGCCAATCGAGGAAAGTGCCAATCAAAGACCACTTGCAAAACATCATTGGTTTCTCCCGATTTAACTAGAGGTCACGTTAACATTACTAGTGTAAAGACAGCCATAAGTGCATTTGTTTCTGAACTATTAAACAAGAGCATCTACTAGCGGATTTTGTCAGGAGAAAATATTTTTTTTGGCTTTCTTCTTTATCCGTGTATTTAACAATTATCCCGCGAGCCTGAATGGGCTATTGAGTCATAGCCCATAAGGGCGAGAGGGATAATTATTTTAGTAAAACTCAACTCTAGTAAGGCAGTAAAAACGTCTTTGTTGCATTTGGAACTGATTTATCTAATAATGAGCTTATAAAATTGTCAGAAACTTCATCAAAACGCGAAGCAGCCGCCATTGTTTTTGTTTACAAAGCCGGCGTTTTCGCTACTAGTAGACTATATCTTATAGCCTACTAGTAGCTCAGCCAATCAAAACGCAGCATTAGTGATAGCCCACTAGTTGAATTTTACTAACAACTGATAGCCCACACTGAGGGCGTCACATGTTTTGTTACGTTGATGACCGGAAGGAGATTGTCTGTAAAGGCGAGGGCTCCCGCCCACTGAGCTAGAGGAGGAAAGCTAGAGCTCCAGACTGATCCTAGCAGTGAGGTCCTGTGGTCAGGAGGTCTCAAGGCCCTGGCTCTGAGCCGTCATCCTATCGGAGCAGTGCTATAAAACATCAGCACTGCCGGATCCCAGGGGACCTACCTGCAGAGGGCTTTATGAGGGGAACGATGACCGGGGCACTCTTGTGTTCTTTGGGGCTGGTCAGGGATGAGCTCGGTGAGGAAGATGAGGAGGAGGAGCAGGGCATGCTGGTCGACTCTCTCTCGCCACTCTTCATGGCCAGCACTGAGTGGCCCGCCTCGCTCTCCGCGCCTTTGGGTTTTGGCAACGAGTTTTCTGGAAGAAAGAAATACAATATACGAGTTCTTATCGCACGGAAGTATCGCACAAAAGATGCGAAGCAACGTATGAAACACAACCTGGGCTGCGTCACCGCTGTCACGTTATCCAACTGTAACACATCGGAGTGGGTGTCGTGCGCGTGTAACCTGCTGGACCTCTGTTACGGAGGCGAGGGCGGCCTCGGCCAACCGTGCTGACCTGGGCCTTCCCGCAGGACATACCTGTGGCTGTGGTGCGTGGGGGACCCTTACCCTTTAGCACAGACACATGCTGCCGTCGCTCTCTGTAGTTCCGGATCTCGCTGGCCTCCGAGTCGCGGAGCTCCACCTTGTCATAGCCGTACCAGCCTAGCAGCTCGTTCATGGTGCTCTCAGCGAACGTCTGGACATACATACACGCACACACACACACACGCGCACGCACACACAAACAACATTACACGCCGTTACAACAACTGAACTCATTGTCATTCAATACCAGGGGACTGCAAATTGGAAATTGTGACCTTACATTGAGGATGAGCTGTGTGTGTGTGTGTGTGTGTGTGTGTGTGTGTGTGTGTGTGTGTGTGTGTGTGTGTGTGTGTGTGTGTGTGTGTGTGTGTGTGTGTGTGTGTGTGTGTGTGTGTGTGTGTGTGTAGGAGAGTGTGTGATTGTATGTATGTGTATGAGTATGTGTGTGTGTGTTTGTGTGTGTGTGTGTGTCGTAGTGTGTGTGTGTGTGTGTGTGTGTGTGTGTGTGTGTGTGTGTGTGTGTGTGTGTGTGTGTGTGTGTGTGTGTGTAGGAGAGTGTGTGATTGTATGTATGTGTATGAGAATGTGTGTGTGTGTGTGTGTGTGTGTGTGTGTGTGTGTGTGTGTGTGTGTGTGTGTGTGTGTGTGTGTGTGTGTGTGTGTGTGTGTGTGTGTGTGTGTGTGTGGGTGTGTGTGCGTGCGTGTGTGTGCGTGTAATTACTTTCCCCCCCATTACCTTTTAAAACATCAACCAGCCTCTTTCCCTCCTCTGAATGAAAGCGGGGGATTCTTAAGTTAACTGCGGCCCCAGCGGACAGAAATGAATACGGGCATAGTGGCGTACAGTATGACGTTTTTTCCATGATGTGTTCCCAGTTGTTTACTCTCGCTAAATCGGAGACGGAAAGGTTTAAAAACCTAACACCAATATGAAATTCATGAATCATCCTTTGTTTATCTCCTTTAATTGGGAAAAAAAAAAGAGCAAAAGGAAAACTGTCTCTCCACACAGATGGGATGTGAGGTCCTTTTTTTTTTTTTATTATTACGACCAGATGAAAAAAAAACGAAAAACACAACACAAAGGTCTCTCTCTTCATCCACCCACCTCTCTCTGTGGCTTTGGCAGAACCGGATTGGAGGAGAAACCCGACCCGGAACGAGCAGAAATCAGAGCGGGACATCCTACACCACCGACGAGGTCCCACGGTTCTCGGAAATGCCGTGCTCTTCTCTCTCTCTCTCCCCCGCCTCCCCCCTCCAATGTCCTCTCACTCTCTCCGTCCCACTCACTCTCTCTCTCTCTCTCTCTCTCTCTCTCTCTCTCTCTCTCTCTCTCTCTCCTCTCTCTCTCTCTCTCTCTCTCTCTCTCTCTCTCTCTCTCTCTCTCTCTCTCTCCTCTCTCTCTCTCTCTCTCTCTCTCCTCTCTCTCTCTCTCTCTCTCTCTCTCTCTCTCGTCTCTCTCTCTCTCTCTCTCTCTCTCTCTCTCTGCCTGTTTCTCCAGTGGCCCACTGTCTCTCCACCCTTTCCATGTCACTTTCCCCCCCTCTCTCCCCCTCCCTCTCTCCCCCCCCCCCCACTCCAACCACTCTGGCCCAGCACCTTCCAGCGGGCTGACACCCGACACAGAGCGGCTGCTCGGGTTACCTCCCTTTCCAGACCGGCCGCTCTCTGCTATATGGTGCTTGGCTGGTGGAGGTGGAGGTGGTGGTAGAGGTGGAGGTGGAGGTAGTAGTCGTGGTCCCCCCCCCCCCCACACCTACCCGGCCCCTCCACCTCTGCTCCACACTGTATTGCCTTGGTGCTGTGTGCAGAACAGCTCTCTACTCTGAGCGTGTGAGTGTCTTTGTGTGTGTATGAGTGTGTGTGTGTGTGTGTGTGTGTGTGTGTGTGTGTGTGTGTGTGTGTGTGTGTGTGTGTGTGTGTGTGTGTGTGTGTGTGTGTGTGTGTGTGTGTGTGTGTGTGTGTGTGTGTGTCTTTGTGTGTGGGTGAGTGATGTGTGTCTGTGTGTGTGTGTGTGTGTGTGTGGTGTGTGTGAGTGTGTGGTGTGTGTGTGTGTGTGTGTGTGTGTGTGTGTGTGTGTGTGTGTGTGTGTGTGTGTGTGTGTGTGTGTGTGTGTGTGTGGTGTGTGTGTGTGTGTGTGTGTGTGTGTGTGTGTGTGTGTGTGTGTGTGTGTGTGTGTGTGTGTGTGTGTGTGTGTGCGAGAGGGTGGAAGGATAGGGGCATGGTGGAGAGGAGGGTGGGGGGGATGGGGTGTGCGCGGCTGCGTGCTTGTGCGAGCGCAGAGGTATCATATCCAGCTAAATATGCCTAGCGATGATTAAAGGTACGAGTGTCGGGTGTCCGGAGCGGCCGGACCCCGGGGTCTGACGTGGTGGGGAGGAGGGGGGGAGTGGGTCGGAACGTTGTGCATCGGGAACAGATCCCTTACTGAGACAACACCACGGCTGGATCCCGAGCTGGGGCTCGAAATCACACTGTTTTGTCTGTCTCTCCGTGGTGTCGGTGTCTTTCCTGTGTAGGAGACCATCTCCCTCTCTCTCTGTCTCCCCCCCCCCTTCTCATTCTAGCCTATATTGTGGACTGTTGGCTCTATGGGTGGTGGTGAGTGAGTGGGCTCACTGTCTGTAGTATTTACTGTAGGTTAGGGCTCTTTTGTGGTCCATCCATAACACATCTCGGATAAGTATGTCAAATCCCTGTGTTGCGCAAAGTGAACACTGCACATTACAGCGTGGTCTAGGTTACAGTAGCTTGAGTAATGTCTCATTCTCTCTCTCTCTCTCTCTCTCTCTCTCTCTCTCTCTCTCTCTCTCTCTCTCTCTCTCTCTCTCTCTCTCTCTCTCTCTCTCTCTCTGGTCTCGCTATCTTCTACTCTCTCTCTCTCTCTCTCTCTCTCTCTCTCTCTCTCTCTCTCTCTCTCTCTGGTACGCGCTATTTTCTGATTAGCTAAAGACAGGAGTTTGTTTTTTTCACCCTGACTCTGAGCTTCCCACAATGTTGTTTTTGTTTCTTTTTGGCAGTTCAGACAAACATCTGCTTTGTGAGAGTGACAAGCCATATCCCCAACCGCAGAGCGCGACCGCAGCCAAAGGAAACAAACCGGGGTCGACCCCGAGCCCGGGTCCGGGCAGGCTTACATCAAGCGGAGGATAGGGTTTCGCGTGTTTTGATTAAAATTAGTTAAGTTGTAACACGACACCTCCCCTGGATATCAAAAGCTACAGTCCAAACCCCTCTCTCTTGGGCCGCAGAGAGAAGCGCCCGCTCCCGTCTCTCTCTCTCACGGACCCGAGAGCCCCCCTAGCCGCCTGTCCTTCTAGGTTGCTCTGCTTGGATATCCCTCCCTGCCTCGTTCAGAGCTCTCCAATATCGAATGTCTCAACCAAAACAAAGTGGAAAAACCGGGTGGATTTGCTTCCCAGCAGTAACTGGGGGTCTCTGTTCAATGGAGGGAACCATGCAGACTGTTGCATCAAATCACCACAGCTGTCCGGTCTTAAAGTACAGGGTTGGATGGGAAGGGAACATGTAGACCCAGCATGTAAAACGGATATTATAGAGTTTAGCGTTTTAGATTGGAAAGTAAAGGCCACTGGGGCGCACTGGAAACTGGTGGGAAGGAGTGATGTGTTCTCGCCTTCTGGTGACGCACATCTGGACCGCCGCTGGACGGAGCGCGCGGCCGGCCGCAGCTGGCCGGACGTGGCGTTCGAGTTAAATACGACTAGATCAACTTCGAGTTAAACCTGAACCTCTTCTTGTGAACCATAAGATGATCCAACTTGAACTGTATATTAGAAAATACATGTTGACTACGAGAAGTTACTTTAATGGTTGATATTGCTCAATCAGAGGGAAAAGCCAATGAAACGTTGAGGTCTAATACATTTGCAAGAAGGCTGCTCTGTTCTACTTTGAGTGTCTATTTCTGAATAAGGTCAATGTTAAAACATGGAGACTAAGACCGATGTGCTTTTTTCCAGCCCGCGGTCACCGGTGACCTGTGCGCACCGGGCGGAGGCGCAGCCCTCCGCGCGGATACAAAACCGCTCCGGAAAGTTGTAAGCGTTTGTAAAAATCACGTTAAACGCTCAACACCAAAAACAGTCGCGGACTACCCAGACTCAAACAGCCAGTCGTACACACTCACCTTCATCTCCTGGTTGATCTCTCTTTTGACTGGGTGCGCTGGTTTCCTGCTGCGTTTATTTTCCGGTGGTCTCCCTTTCTCCATCTCTGGCATAGTCCTCGCTAGATCCGTGTCACTGTTTGGCGGCCGCAAGGTAAGAAGTGAATCACTGGA
>OLKM01003719.1:0-2500 GCA_900291075.1 Melanogrammus aeglefinus | reverse complement strand
CGTACACCAACTCTACTGATCTGTGACTATCATAGATAGAGAGATAGATAGATAGATAGATAGAAAAGATAGATAGATAGATAGATAGATAGATGATAGATAGATAGATAGATGTGATAGATTAGATAGATAGATAGATAGATAGATACGATAGATAGATAGTAGATAGATAGATAGATACATAGATAGATAGATAGATAGAATAGATAATAGATAGATACATAGATAGGATAGATAGATAGATAGATAGATGATAGATAGGTAGATAGATAGATAGATAGAATAGATAGATAGTAAAGATATAATGATAAGATAGATAGATAGAAAGAGAGAGATATAGATAGATAGATAGATCATATAGATACATACAGAGAGATAGATAGATAGATACATAGACAGACAGACAGACAGACAGACAACACACACACACACACACACACACACACAGACAGACAGAACAGACAGTACAGACAGACAGAACAGACAGACAGACAACAGACAGACAGACAGACAGACAGACAGACGACAGACAAGACAGACAGACAAGACAGACAGACAGACAGACAGACAGAAAGACAGACAGACAAGACACAGCAGACAGACAGACAGAACAACAGACAGTACAGACAGAAGAAGACAACAGCACAGACAGAAGACAGACAGACAGACAGAACAGACAGAATAGATAGATAGATAGATAAGCAAGATAGGAATAGATAGAATAGATGATAGACCAGATAGATAGATAGATAGATAGCATAAGATAGATTAGATAGATAGATAGATAGATAGTAGAATAAGATAGATAGATAGACTGATAGATAGATAGAAGAGAGATAGATAGTAAGATAGATAGACTCAGATAGATAGATAGATAGATAAGATAGATAGATAGATAAGGATAGATAGATAGATAGACAGCAAAGAGTAGATAGATAGATAGAAATAGATAGTTATATGTTGATCGTATAACGTCATTAAATCACCCCAGACACGAATTCACTTATTACTAACAGCCAGTGGCAGGACTGGAAAACAGATATACGTTCTCTGTCACATAGCGAATGTACATGATGACAGGTATCCTTTTAACACCACACACGCATTCCATGCAACACGCGAGACAGAACACTACACACACACACACGACACACACACACACAATCACACACAGTCCACACCCACACATCACAGCGCATGCCTGCCAGTGTCTAGCAGATCAGATAGTATTATGACAGCTCATCATCAGGTTTACAAATCGACATGTCACGGCTACTGAGGATCAATTATTGACGACTATTAGTTTAACCATGCTTGTTTGCTATAAAGTATAACGTCGGGCCTCAGCAGATTACACAGTATTATAAGTGTTAGCCTGATATACAAAGCTGGCCTATTTGGCTGAAGAATAAATGCTTAAGGCCATACCATGTGACACGCCGATCTCACTCCTGATCACGGTCTGCTACAGCCTTCCAGGCCTGGTTAGTATTGGATCCAGAAGACTCGCTGCATACCAGCAGCCTGTGAGCTGTCTGCTTAGTTTGCACACTGAGCTCATGGCCACAGTGGACTAGGAATTGTAACCTGATCTTTACTGCCATCGTATGGAGAATTTTAAGCATCGTATAAAGACTGATACGTCTCATCAAATATGACTATTTATTGTATACACGAGGACAAGTATACTGTACTGAATCAGGCAGCTCCAGAGATCTGAAATACAAATCATAGTTGTCCTAATATGTCAGCCACACTAAGACGCACACACACACTTAAGATCATGTGAGTACAGCGTAATCACCAGCATAGACAATGCATGTTATGCACTTGTGAACTACATCTCACAGTCAATATTTGTACATCACACACATGACACTCAGACAACTCTGTGATCAAATACTCAGATGAGTCACACTCAGACACAGACACAAGTCATTACATACTAAGCACACACTACACACACACAGAGGAATGAGCAGTGAATGTCAGATCATTCTAGTAACGTTTATTTACCACTTCCTGTGTTTACATCAATTAGATGAGTCTACGGTAATCAATGATTGCCAAACTATATCCGTAGCAATGATTGTTTTGTCAATATTAGCTTAACGTCGCCTTCATCCATGCCATCGCACTACCTAAGTGCTTCACACCAGTAATAAATATATCTACATTTATATACGATGCAATATATTGAGTCGGCACATCCACCTGAACAGCCCGATCTTCGTCTGATCGTCGGAAGCTAAGCAGGGTCGGGCTGGTTAGGTACTTGGATGGGGAGACCGCTGGGAACAGGTGGCTGTAAGCTTTTTCTTGTTTCAAACTCGAGCTCATTGCCTCCGTGTCTACCGTGACCTGATCTTTCTGCCAACCGTTTGAGAGAATTTAAGCAACGTACAAGAGACTCACAACGGTCTCTCAAACTATTTTTTGTGAAACATGAGGACAGTATAGTGATACTTGCCAGCAGGGAGCCACCAGAGTAGCTGAAACT
>OLKM01003718.1:0-11818 GCA_900291075.1 Melanogrammus aeglefinus | reverse complement strand
TGTTCGAGGGTGAGGGAGGATGGTGTGCCGGCCTGCTTTCACCACCTGAGTCCTCTCTGTTAAAAAAGTCCAAGGATCCACTGCGAGGGCATCGTTAGCCCCAGCTCTGAGCTTTTTGATGAGGGTGGAGGAAGGATAGTGTAAAGGCTGAAATATAGTCACAACATAGTAGTTCTACATATGCAATCGCTTCCCCTTACTCTTGTCCAGGTGTGATAGGACAGTGTGGAATATGTGAACAATGGCATCCTCAGTGGATCTGTTGGGCCAGTACGCGAATTGTAGAGGGTCCAGGGTTTTGGGCAGTGAGGAGCAGATGTGGGCCTTGACCAGCTTCTCGAAACACTTCATCACCACAGATGTAATTACAACTGGGCGATAATCGTTATGACAGGCTGGTCTAGGCTTTTTGGGTATGGGGATGATGGTAGACCTTTTAAAGCATGTGGGGATGATGGACTGTGCCAGGGACAGGTTGAATATAGCCGTGAACACTGGTGCCAATTGATCGGTGCAGACCTTGAGAACCCGCCCCGCTATCTCATCTGGTCCTGCAGCCTTCCTGGCGTTCACCAGCTTAAATGTCCTCCTGACATCGTGTTCAGAGAGAACAAGTGGTCCTCCGCTCCCTGCTACTCCACCACTGTCAATCCCTGGTGCAATGGCCCCTTGGCAGGTGTCAAAGCGTGCAAAAAAAGTATTGAGGTTATCGACCAACTCCTTACTTGAACCTCCAGAGTAGGGGGGAGGGGGTTTGTAGTCCGTCATGATTTTTAGCCCCTGCCATGCGCTCCTGAGGTCCCCTTGCTGGAATTTGGACTCCATCTTCTCCCCATATTGCCTCTTGGCATCCTTCACTACCTTTCTAACATTGTATACTGCTGCTTTGTAATCATCCATATTTCCAGTCTCCAATCCTGATTTATATGCAGCCGTGCGTTGTTTCAAGGCATTCCGGGTATTTTTATTTATCCATGGTTTCTGGTTTACATATATTTTAACAGTCACTTTGGGCACCTGCATGTCTGTGGTTGTGGAGATAATATCAACGACATTCTCAGTAAGCACATCAATGTCAGTGTTAATATCTACAGTGCAGCTCTTGAACGCACCCCAAAGTGCTTCGTGGCGTGCTACTCGCATGCTGTCCTCTGATTGGTCCGTCCACCGACGCACCTGTCTCGTCCTCGGGGGTTCCCTTCGTAGTTTGTTGACATACGATGGCCAGAGGAAGATAGCAGCATGGTCGCTTTTCCCTACAGGAGGAAGAGACTGGGCCTTGTATCCACCCTTAAACAGAGTATAACAATGATCCATTGTCCTTGACCCACTCGTAGTGCAGATAATGTGTTGATAGAGGTTTGGCATCACTCTTCAAATTCGCCTTGTTGAAATCGCCAGCAGCCGCTAGTCCGGCCATTGGATCGCTAGCCTGGTAGCTGTTCAGTGTATCGTGAAGCACTGAGAGAGCTGTTTTTGTACATGCATGGGGGGGAATGTACATTGCTACGATTATCACAGATGTGAATTTGCGCGGAAGATAGTGAGGCCGGCATTTTATTGCAAGGAATTCCACGTCAGTGGAGCAAAAGCGCTGCAGCACTGTGATGTTTCCGCTGTGACACCAGCCCTCATTAACCATCACGGCTACACCACCTCCGATCTCCTTCTTGGACCTCTCAAAGGTTCTGTCAGACCGGTAAATGGAGAGAGTCTCCATCAGTTTTATGGAATGGTCTGCTTTGGACGGATTAAGCCAGGTTTCAGTGAACAGGAAGATGTTACTGTTCCTTATGTCTCGTTCACATGCGCAACGCAAAAGGAGATCATCCACTTTCTCATCGTTCAAGGACTGGACATTAGCAACCAGGATACTTGGCAAGGGTGGCTTGTGTACGCGGGCCCTCAGGGCATGCTTCCCCCCCACGCGTTTCCCTCTGGGTCTTCTCCGAGGTTGTTGAGCTGGACTCCTCAGGATTTCAGCTGGGAGCGAGCAAACCCAAACATCAGGTGGACTTGGCATAAGGTGAGTTGATAATCTGATGTCGATGAGTGCCTGGGAGTTGTATCTGATTATTCCCAGTGCTGTATTAGCAAAAATATCCAGTGTTTTCGCCCAGATACAAACAAACTAACAAATAACATAGATTTAGCGCAGCCGGCTTGATGGCTGCGGGAGCGGTCCGCACCATCAGTTATAACCGTGTGGTCACCTCGGCCCTTTCGATAGTGACGACTGCTCTGTAGGCAATAGGTTGTCGGTTTGAATCCAACTATTGTCAGATTTGTGCTTTTGACAGATGGTCACGCTTTTACGATCGCAATTCTTTTTAGTCAGCAAGCCAGACCTCCTGTGTTATAAATCACAATGGTTTATAAACTTCCTTAAATAGTGGTTAGCAAGCCGGACCTGCTCTCATATGTGGTCATTCTACTTTTTTTACATGGACTCTTGATGTGAATTTCGACCTATTTTGTGTGTAAAAGTGTTTTTTATCTATTTTGTATACTGGCATGTTTTTTTTATGTTTTTGACTTGCCTTAGGACCACGGATGTAAATTAGCAACTAAGCTAACTCCGGCATATTTATATTGATGCTCTGGCTGACATGTTGATTAATGTGCAATGTCCAATCAAATAAATATATAACTAATATATATATATAACTATATAACTTATATATATATATATATATATATATATATATATAACTAATATATATAACTATATATAACTATATATATAACTATATATTTATATAACTATATATATGCTATTGTAGTGCATTTACATAATTCACCTTAGGAACCGAAGTTCCCGAGTCCCAGGGGGACAGTTATCCCGGTGGGAACTTCCTGTCTTCTTTATCTGTTGTTGTGCAAGTAAAGCCATGTGAGTGTTACGACTGCTCCGTTGTTAATTTGATACGTTACTAATGTCAATAAAACAATTAGCACTGTCTTTTGACACTCCGCCTATGACTCCCATCCTTGCACGCTACACTGGTGACCCCGACGTTAGTCTCGTTGAAGATTCCGAGACCGAAGAAATTATCGAACAAAGCGACATGGCGCATGCTAACCATGCTAAGATTGCCGGAGTTCTGGAGATTTTCTGCAGCAACGTGGTTCGCGCAAGCAGAGGCCCAATTCGGCCCTCCGCGGGATATACAGATGACGCCATTCGCTATTACCACGTCCTCACAGCACTGGGGACCTCCACTGCGTCCAGGGCTGTAAGTTTCATTAAATCTCCTCCTGACCGAAATAAATATGCAGGGCTCAAGGAGCACCTCCTGAAAATATTTGAACTGTCAATAGCAGAGAGAGCCCGACGCCTTCTCGACATTAAAGGCCTGGGTGACAGTAAACCCTCTGACCACATGGAGATGATGTTAAACCTGCTGGGGCCAGAGAAACCGAATTTCCTCTTCATTGAACTGTTTCTCCGACATATGCCGCCACACGTGCAGACGGCACTGGCAAACACATCAATCACTGAGCCACGTGCTCTGGCAGAGGAGGCCAGATAGGGTTTTCCTGGCCACCCAGCGTCGCTCTCCGGAAGTGCTGGCCCGGACACGCAGCCAACGTGCCAACCGCCAGCGCGCCCCCTGGTAGAGGACATGCTGCGGCCGCCGATCCTGCCACTGCAGGCTTATGCTACTTCCATGCGCGCTTCGGCGCCAAAGCCAAAAAGTGCCGCCCTCCATGCAACTTCGACGCGGCGGGAAACGCCGAGGCCTGCGCTCAGTAGGCCGTTTGTTGTTTATTGTGGACACCCTCTCTAACCGCAAATTCCTTTGCGACACCGGTGCCCAGAGGAGTGTGCTGCTGGCTACAGTGGACGACGCCGCTGGCGGGGTGCACGGCCCGCCACTTACGTCTGCCAACGACACCCCCATCCGGACGTACGGCACAAAGACTATTGACGTATGCTTTGGGGGTCAACGATTTACATGGGATTTTGTCACAGCTGACATATCTTTTCCCCTCCTCGGCGCGGATTTCCTGTGTGCACACGGGCTGCTCGTTGATGTCAAGAACGGGCGCCTGGTGGACGCATTGACTTTCTCCTCATTCGCATGTGTCTGCGATGAGGGGACATACGACGGCCTCTCCAGCTCGCTCTCCGAGGGCGATAAATATCAGCAGCTCCTTGGGGAGTTCCCCAGCCTACTGGAGCCGACCTTCTCGGCCTCCACGACAAAGCACGGGGTTGAGCACCACATTGAGACGAAGGGGCCCCCCGTCTACGCCAGGGCCCGACGACTCAATCCGGAGAGACTGGACACTGCTAAGGCCGAATTCGCCAACATGGAGCGCCTTGGCATCATCCGCCGTTCCGACAGCCCGTGGGCCTCGCCACTCCACATGTCCCGAAGCAGGATGGGGCTGGCGCCCATGCGCGGTGACTACCGCCGTTTAAACAATGCCACCACGCCGACCGCTACCCCGTCCCCCACATTCAGGACTTCTCCGTGCATCTGTCGGGGAAACTCCTGTTTTCCAAAGTGGACCTCGTGCGGGGATACCACCAGGTCCCGGTGCATCCGGCAGACATCCCGAAGACGCGGTGGTGACTCCTTCGGCTTATTGAATTCCTTAGGATGCCATTTGGCCTGAAAAAACGCTGCCCAGTCCTTCCAGCGGCTGATGGACTCGGCACTCAGGGACATGCCTTTCCTCTTCGTCTATTTGGACGATGTCCTCGTGGCCAGCTCCTCGGAAGAGGAACACCTGACGCACCTCCGCGCGCTCTTCACACGTCTCGACCAGCACGGGCTGATCATCAACCCGGCGAAGTGCGTGTTTGCTGTGCCGTCCATCCAGTTCCTCGGGCACCTCATCAGCGAAGATGGGGCTGTCCCCCTCCCGTCGAAGGTGGAGGCTGTCTCCAACTTCCCCCGCCCACGCTCGGCCCGGGGGCTCCGGGAGTTCCTCGGGATGGTCACCTTCTACCACCGGTTCATACAGCAGGCAGCGCACGTCATGCGTCCGCTGTATGAGGCCCTCAAGGACAAGACGCCCAACCAGGACATCGACTGGACTGCCGAGAGAGACAAGGCATTTGTGGACACTAAGGCTGCATTGTGCCAGGCCACCATGTTGGCCCACCGTTGCCCGGGGCCCCGGTCGCCTCACGACCGGACGCGTCGGACTACGCCCGTTGGGCGCGGTGTTCGAAACAGTGGTCAATGGCGCCTGGCAAACCGCTCTCTTTATTCAGCCGCCAACTTGTCCCCCGGGAGCGCAAATACAGCACTTTCGACAGAGAGCTGCTCGCGTTTGGCTCGCAATCCGCCATTTCCGCTCAACCCTGGAAGGCCGTGAGTTTACGGTTTACGTCGACCACAAACCCCTCACGTTCTCCATGTCGAAGGTGGCCGAGCCGTGGTCCGCCCGCCAGCAACGCCAGCTGGCGTTCATCTCTGAATACTCGACAGACATCCGACACATCGCCGCAAGTCCCAATGTCGTCGCGGATTTGTCTCTCCAGGGGGTTCGTCAGCGCAGTACAGCTAGGCCTCGACTACTCACGTATGGGTGCGGAGCAAGCCACAGACCACGAGTTTCAGTCCCTCAGAGACTCGGACACCGGAATGCGCCTGGAGAAGCTCAGCAGTCGGCGACTCGGGCGTCAAGTTGTGGTGCGACATCTCTACGGGCCAACCCAGGCCGCTGGTCCCTGCCGGCTGGCAGCGGGCCGTTTTTGGGGCTGTCACACGTCCTGTCACATCCCGGCAGAAAGGCGTCGGTGAGGCTGGTGTCTCCAGAAATTTCGTCTGGAGAGGTGTAAAGAGAGACGTCCGGGCCTGGGTCGACTCTTGCGTGGCCTGTCAGCGTGCGAAAGTCCACCGTCATACCAAGGCCCCGTTGGAACCATTCGTCGTCCCCGAGAGGAGGTTTGACCACGTCAACATTGACCTGGTGGGGCCACTCCCCGCTTCCCACGGTTTCACCTACCTCCTCACGATGGTGGACAGAACTACCACGCCTGGCCTGAAGCCGTTCCACTCACCCTCGACATCGTCATCCGATGTGGCCGGGCGTTCATCGGCACGTGGGTTGCGCGCTTTGGGACGCCTTCGGACCTCTCGTCTGACCGGGGTGCGCAGTTCATCTCGGAGGTCTGGAATGCGGTCGCCCGGGATCTGGGGGTCAAGCTGCACCGCACCACCGCATACCATCCTCAGGCCAACGGTTTATGTGAGCGGTTCCATCGCTCCATGAAGGCGGCCTTGCGTGCCAGTTTAACGGACGGCAACTGGCTGGACACACTTCCCTGGGTGATGCTTGGCCTCAGGACCGCACCTAAGGAGGACCTGCAGTCCTCATCGGCCGAACTCGTCTACGGCCAGGTGCTACGGGTCCCTGGGGATTTCATTCCGGATGCCACAACACCTTGGTCGGCGGCTAGGCAGCGGTCCTCGCCAGCTGGAGATGGCCAGAGCATTCGCACCTGTCCCCACTTCACAGCACCGCACCCCTGTGTCCCAGGTGCCTCCCAACCTACGCACGGCGGAGTTCGTGTTCATCCGCCACCGACGCCCACCCGGGATCGCTGCGTCCCCCCTACGACGGGCCGTTTAAAGTCTTGCAGCATGGGGAAAAGAACCTGGTCGTGGACATGGGTGGTAGCCGGAGACCGTATCGGTGGACAGGATCAAGCCTGCCCACGTGGACATTTCCAGGCCATTGGAGTTGGCCCAGCCCCACGCCGCGGCCGCCCGCCCACCACTGCCTCGCCCCGCTGCGCGCCCTGCCACGCCGTCAGTCCCATATGCCAGCCAGCACTCGCGGCCCGGTCCGACTGCGCCGCCTCGCCCTCGCCCCTCGGCCCCTGCAACTTGCACTCGCCGGGGCCGGGCAATCAGGCCTTTCCAACGCAGGGATTTTGACTATGGGTGAATTCTGGGGGGGCTTGTGTAGTGCATTTACATAATTCACCTTAGGAACCGAAGTTTCCCGAGTCCAGGGGACAGTTAATCCGGTGGGGAAATTCCTGTCTTCTTATCTGTTGTTGTGCAAGTAAAGCCATGTGAGTGTTACGGACTGCTCCGTTGTTAATTGATACGTTTACTAATGTCAATAAACAATTAGCACCGTCTTTTGACACTCCGCCTATGACTCCCGTCCTTGCACGCTACACTATATATATATATATATATATAATATATATATATATATAGTTATACATATATCAGGCCTACATAAGTCCACTTGTCGGGAGTACAACGCAAGGTTCCTTACTGTGGATCAGCATCCAGAGTTGTTGCGCAATCATACCGACCTTCCAAAACTGCGTTTAGTGATCTTTTCTTTTCTGCTCACAGGCCGGATGACTTCTGATTTATTTTGACATTCATGCCATTGCGCCGCCGTACGCAGGGTTTTATTTAAAGCAAAGTGGCGTGTTTTCACAGGACTGGGAGGGAGTGAGAATATAAACAGTTTCTAAAACCATTCACTCACATTTCAGCAGGGGGGGGGGGGGCATGTGGTGATTTCGGGTACTACTATGTAGGCCTGCTTCAATTATCAGACAAAGCATTGCGCGTTGGGCCTGATGCTCCTAAATAGGCCTAAACATTTTATTTTATTTTTTAAAATCGATTACAAATACATGGAATTTACACTAATCAGCCGCTAAACACGAGTAGGCCTACCTATATCAGAATAAAGCCTCTGCTGCTGTGTTCTGCCCTTCTTTCTGTGGCTCTGTGACGCACGGGGGGCGGTGCCTCATGACGCGCTGCTTTACGAACGGCGCACCGCCCCTTTACAACCCTGCCATTCTGGAAACAATGTCCACACACGACTTTCGTTTGTAGACTAAAAAAACAAGTTAGGCTATTTGACGTTTGCCAGTGGTGGAACTAGTCGAATATAATCCGGGGTCCGATTTTGTGATATCGAGTAAAAGGGGCCAATAGGAAATCAAACTCATTCATAATAACAATGGCAGCACATGATTTTAATCTCTTACTAGCGACAGATTCATACAAGGTGAGTGACCCTTCTCTTACCGATGACTGACAGGGCTGTTCCTCTGGATGTAGTAGGGTCTTGGTTGTGAGGAGGTTGCTGGTGGATGATTTGACGAAGCTTAAAGATAATATGATAAACATGACTGGTTTGGATGATAAGCCACGGTGTTCTGAACTTGGTTTAATAGGACCAAACCACAGGCACTTGATCTCAATGAGAAAGGTCGAAATGCATCTGTATGTGGCGGGTCTTAATAATGTCTGTTTCTATAGAGTTATGGAGTTTGTAAGAGAATGTGTGAACATTTGGGAGCAATGTTCTCTGAGGAGAATGACCTTAGCGATTCACGGAAAACGAAACACACAGGCTTGTTTCGTTTTCACTTTGGTTTGTCACAAAATGAAGGCTTCGCCGACCTCCATTACCTCGCTTCATATCTTCTGATTGCTGGTCCCGTGCCCCATGTGGGACCGTCCCACCGCCGGCATCGGTCACCTAAATGTCGGATGTCACGGCAACGTAAGCTCCCTCTCCGGTTTCCTGAAACCAAGTGGGCCCGATGCCTACTGCCTGACCTTTCAGCTCCACTGAACTCAGGGGACCAGTCCTGAGAGGGGGACTGGTCCTTTGTGGGGTACTCTTCCTCAGAAGAGAACTGGTCCTCAGAGGGGGACTTGTCCTGGGCGGGGAACTGGTCCTGGGCGGCGGGAACTGTTCCTGAGTGGGGAACTGGTTCTGAGAGCGGGACCGGTCCTGGGTGGGGGATTTGTCCTGAGAGGGAAACCGGTCCTGAGAAAGGGAGGCCAGGACCTGAGAGGGCAACCGGTCCTGAGAGGGGGAGACCAGGGCCTGAGAGGGGGACTAGGATCTTAGAGGGGTTGAGGACCGTTCCCTGGACAGGAATATCAGGACAGAGTGATAATAATGAAGCTGCTCATTCGGCATTGTGGAGAGCTCAGCTTCAGATCCGCCGGGCTGCCAGGGTTTTGATCATTTCATTAACATATCACAATCTGATGCCATTCTCATTAGTTTAAACTTAAATGGTATTTGAAAGCTTGTTTGTTGGGCTAGATGTATAGAAGGTAGCAATATAGTTTATATCTTTCGATGAACTAAGGTCTCACAAGTGTCATTAATGTCCCAGTGTACTGCTGTTAGCTGTGGAATGACGCTTGTACAATTGTAGCGTCATCAAGTGCTCAAAGCTTGTAAATTAATGACTCTATCTAATCACAATTACCATTGCAATTTAGCCTCCAATCGATTACAAATAGAGCTCTAGATGTACAACAACATGTCAGATTGAAGCTATGAGCATTAACACGATTAAGTGATTGATCGATTTTAGAAATGTAATGAGTTGATAGAATGTGCGAGTTGGTTTCAAGGTGATTACCCAAGGAGTTTACCTCACCGAAAAACTGAAACTTGTTTCTAGAAGACATTTGTGAAACCAGCCACCACCGTATCAGAAACAGAATGACTCAGGAACGATTGAACTCATGCTATATCTAGAGCGTATGTTGGGTTACTTTGTCGGTTCTCTTAAAGAGTTAGGCCTACAGTATGATCCATTTGTTGGTTTCCCTCACGCTTTGCATCCATGGGACTAGGCAGTTGTAATTTCATTATGCCTTGTGCGATTATCCCCATCTGCATCCCATGATCTTCCAGGGCTCTAACAGAGCACCAATGACAGCAGCACAAGCTTCTTGGGGCCAAAGTGTTCAGGGCTTAAGATGAGACATGCATTGACCTGTTTCCCACATTTCCCACATGTTCCTGGATGTGAACAAATTGAAACCTAAGTAATGCATACGAGTTTTGGGATACGTGCGGGATGTTTGTGTTGAAGGTCCCGTTGTGTGGATCTCCATTCCAGTTTGTATTCGTCAACAACACTGTTGTTTATCGTCACATATCATGTTGTCTCGGATCACTAGGGTAGGGTAAGTTATTCGAGGGCAAACAGTGGCTCTCTGAGCTACCAACCACAAGAGTCAGGCCAGACACTCTAATCATTAAATGTCATGTTTATATATACATGCCTATATTCTGCATGGAGAACATAAAAAATAGCCCTCAAAACCTTATGAGGTTAAGCATGCGCAATAAACCAATGGTTCATTACTTCTCGGATTTTGCTGAAACATTGGTTTCAGAAATTTGGGGGCAAATTAAAAGTTCCTACAAAGAGATATGATCATTAGTATTTTTAATCCAGAAGAAATCACTGGAAGGCAATAGAATTGCGAAATCTCAATCAATCCATTGCCGTTAACGATGCAAATCATGCCAAACACAATGCAAACCTACCCACTTCCCAGTGGAAACCCTGCCCACACATCTTCCCGTTCCTTCTCTCCAGACACCACCCACATAGCATATCACCCCTCCAACGCAGCAAGATCTATCCTAACTTCGAATCGCCGAGGCAGAAAGGAAGGGTTCCCGTTCAACAGTGGTGTTCTTGGGCTCCAGTACCATGCTGAACAATACTCACATACCTTTTTTATTATACAATTATCAAGAGCAATTTTCATCGGCATGTATTGGGCGGGGGCAACATTTTTTCAACGTAAAAAATAAGGACAGAGCACGCTAAAATAAAATATAAGCTAATATACAACATAATAGTTGTAATAATGTCTGTACCTGCTGCCTGTTTTTGGTAACCCTTCCAGTAAGTAGATCATGATCTCTTCACCAGATGGCGCTGTTGATTATAGTTCCTAAGTAATTTTTTTTATCATAATTAAAGGTCAAATGAAAATCTAAGTCAATCCTGACTGGATATTTATACTCCAACTACTTTTTGTTTGGGTCACATCTGTTCACAACACGTGTTAGCCCACTATGGAGGGTTCGAGGAAATCATTTGTGAAATACGAAAGGAACATGAGTTCAAATATGACTTGAGTTTGCTACCACACGCACCACACATCACACACCCACACACAACGACCACACAACCGCCACACACACACACACACACACAGCACACACACCACACAACACACACATACACACACACACCCACACACACACACACACACAAAATTATCAAACTCTGTCTTGTGGTAGCCTGAATACAAATATTGGCAAATACAGTTATTGAAGCAACCACTATTTTGTGTGCAGGACAGGTTGAGAGGAGGAAGGTATCATAGTCACAAGCACCTGCCAGTGGAGTTGGGCAATATTAACTGCGCGAGCGAGAAAAATGAAATAGAGTTGGGCAATAACCCTAACCCTAACCTACAGGGATGCTTCACCATTGATGGAGACACTAATTAAAGTAATAATAAAGACTAAAACAATAAAATGAAATACATATTAGTCAAATTTCTGGCGTTTTGCAACTGGTTTGTATCTGGCTCGTGTCCTACCAGCCACCAGACTGCGTGTGTTCCCCAGGTCTGGTAGGAGGAAAGACAGCAGGCCAAAGTCTTCTACACAGAGCACATCCGCAAAGACGGTGTTCGAACGAAGACGGCATGGATGAAATACTGAGAGTAATGAAAGCCGCGAGCCTTTCTCTCTACGCTCTACAGAACGGATCTTACGCCTCCATTTAGCCTTGTATAATTACAGTATGTGTAGTTCACTGTATTCACATTAGATGATGCAGTCCTAATAAACTAATAGGGGTGGGGAAAAAGCGATATCGATTAAATCGCGATTATAGATTATATCGAATCATTATGAATTCCAAAAAATCGATATTATATTATATATATATTTTTTTTCTTAATGTTTCTTTTTTTTATATATATTTTTTGCTCCACCAGTAAAAATATGTGTGAGCGTTGTTAACAGAGCA
>OLKM01003717.1:0-31437 GCA_900291075.1 Melanogrammus aeglefinus | reverse complement strand
GGGTCTATCTGTGCACGTGCCTGGTGCCGCTCAACATTCCAACCTTTCCCATCATGCATCTTAACTCTTTCTCCTGGATAAAGAGGCTTCAGTGCCCTAGCTCCTTTGTCATAGTGCCTTTTTTGATCACACTTGTTCTTCCTTTTTGCATGTAGTACCTTGTTGTTCTGGTCTGATTCAGACTCTAGAAACACTGGTAACCGTGTTTTAAGTTTTCTATTGAATAACAACTCTGCCGGTGACTTCCCATGTTTCAGTGGAGTATCTCTGTAAGTTTAACTGAGCTAAATAAGGATCTGAGTTAGAATCTAATGCTTTCTTAATCAGCAGTTTCACTATTTTGACTACATTCTCGACCAACCCGTTTGACTGTGGGTATAATGGACTAGATGTAATATGTTCAAATCCGTACATCTTGGAAAAGTCTCTGAAAGCCTGACAGCTAAACTGAGGTCCATTGTCAGTTCGTACGGTGCTGGGTATTCCGTGACGAGCGAAGGGACTTGACGTGGGTCAACACAGTATTGGCAGTGGTGTCCTTCAGTACTGCCATCTCTGGATAGTGAGAATAATAGTCCATTAGTAACACATAGTCCTTGCCGTACAGAGTAAAGAGATCTATTCCCACTTTACTCCAGGGTGTCAACTTTTCCTTTTCCTCAACCCACATTGGCTCTTTGTGCTGTTTATTTCTGTATGTTAGACAGGTTTCACATGTTCTCACCATGTCTTCTATTGCACAGTTCATATTGGGCCAGTATAGTGCTGCTTTTGCTCGTCTTTTTCACTTTTCTATTCCCAAATGTCCCTCGTGAATAACTTGTAACATGTCCGGTCTTAGCAATTCTGGAACCACTACTCTAGAACCCTTAAATAATACCTCGTCTATAACTGACAGTTCGTCTGTGAAATTGCCACGATGCAGGAGGTGAGCCGGCTGAGGAGTGTCACACACCGGGTCAGGTAGTGGCAAAATAAAGGGAGTCCACACATGAAATAAACAAAAACTAATTTATTAGTAACTCATTTTAACTGGTTAAAGTAAACATAAATAATTATACTTAAACAAAAGAAATTATACTTAAGATCAAATGGCGGGTGGAAGACGGAGCCCAAAGCTCAGCCTAGAAGCAGCAAAGAGACTCTGAACACATGGCTACCCAGCCCTTAAATCTCACTCTGGATCCCTATACCCCCACAGGTGTGGCCAATTGGCCTGACGCCCTGTCCCAATCTCCACCCACAACCAATAGGCAGAGAGAGGGGCAGGGCGTCACAGGAGCGACATCGACGGGCTGCGGAGGGCCGTCGCCGACCGCTATGCCCAGAACGTGGGAGAGAACTGTAACTGGACCACACAGTGACCCGTTCTCCACACCATGCGTTCCCTCCTTTTCCAACGCGCCAGCCGAGGGAGCCTCGCTTTCCAGAACTGACCTGTTTTTCAAAATATCTTTAGAATAATTTTTATTATTCTTTTTCTAAAAACTTGGGCTTGACTACATGTCGAGCATCTCCCATTGAGCTAGCTTCATCCATGGTTCCAACAGTTTGGGTGAACACCAAAAAGGAGGAAGTCAAGCATATATGGGAGGGCAGTTTGAAGCAGGTACATGAACACGGAACAGTTTGTAGGTGTTGTACTGCTGCAGTGAAAGGGTGGTTTATTATCTTCATGCCCCTTTGTTCATTGGACCAAGCTTTAAATGGAGTTCACATGAAGCAGTCTTTGGTGTCCCCTGCAGGCAGGGAGTATTACGTTGTCACTGTTTCTCTTTTCATGGCATCCATTTTGTTTCATTTTTCCATTTTGTCATTTTTGTCGTTGCTTATTAATGACCTAGGAGGGATGCTTTCTTGCCCTTGACAATGACAAAATCAAGTTCATAGGTTTTGTGACCATCTCTCAACATCATTTTACACCAACAACAATGAAGATGGAGATGCAGTGGAAATGTGGGCCGAAAACTGCCAGCTTAATCTGATCCACGATGCAAGACAACCAAAGTCCTTCAACAGCGGACGATGGAGAGGAGGCTACAACCCTGATATTGCGTTTGTCAGCCACAAGATCGCTGGATTAAGCAGAACCTAGTCTTGGAGCCACTGCCAAGGACCCAACACCGTCCCATCGGCATCACAATCAACGCTGCAATAATCCCAGCCACAGTTCCATTCCGAAGAAGATTCAACTTTGGAAAAGCGAAATGGCCTGGCATCCAAGAAGATCTCGAAAGGAAGATTGCCCACCTCCCAGCAGACCCCAGGAACTATGACAAGTTCACCAAGCTTGTGCACGAAGCAGCCCGCAAGAACATCCCAAGAGGCTGCCGCACTCAATACATCCCAGGCCTGGACGCCACAGGTACCGAACTTTATGAGCAATACCAACAGCTCTATGAATCGGACCCCTTTGCTGAAACTATCACCGAAGTAGGTGAGAGACTCATGACCTCTATTTCAGAATGCCGCCAGCTGAAGTGGAAAAACCTGCTGGAGACAACTGATATGTCAAAGAACAGCAAAAAGGCATGGAGCCTCATTCGAAAAATCAGCAACGACCCATCAATCCCAAGTTTTCCAACCCAGCAACAGTATACTACCACGGCCAACCAAGTTGCGCCAGCTGCTGCTCAATGGGAAATCCACCACCAAACAGCCCAGACCAAAGGTAGACCGAGTAAAGCACTCCCAAACTATGGGACTGACTAAGCCGTTCTCCCTTGAAGAGCTCAATACCGGCATCAACACCTTAAAAAACGGTAAAGCCATCGGACTGGACAACATTTTCACGGAAGAGATAAAACATTTTGGACCTCTGATAAGGAAATGGATTCTCCAGCTGATGAATAGATGCATGCTGACAAAAACCATCCCAAAGATCTGGAGGAAAACCAGGATTATTGCCCTTCTCAAACCAGGCAAAGATCCAGCGCATGCAAAGAGCCTCTGCCCAATCTCTCTGCTATGCCACCTCTACAAGCTGTTTGAACGCTTGATTCTCAACAGGTTTGCCCCTGTTGCTGAACCAGCCATCATCCCTCAACAAGCCGGATTCCGACCTGGCAAATCTACAACAAGCCAACTCCTGAAGCTCACTCAACACATTGAGGATGGATTCCAGAAAGGACTGGTAACAGGAGCTGTCTTTGTTGATCTGTCTGCCGCATATGACACTGTGAACCATCGCCTCCTCCTTAAAAAGATCTTGGAGCTGACAAAAGACCTGGCACTCACAGACCTCATTGAAGCCCTCCTGAAAGACAGGCGCTTCTTTGTTGTCCTGAATAACAAGCAAGAGTCGCTGGTGACAACAACGGAATGGCCTACCTCAAGGTAGCATGCTGGCCCCACTCCTATATAACAAAAAAAAAAAAGCCAATGGACCAGGACACCGAGCGTTTTATCTATGCCGACGATCTCTGTGTAACATCTCAAGAGAACTCGTTTGAAGCAGTAGAAGCAAACCTCACCACAGCCCTAGATCAGCTACTCCTCTATTACGAGCACAACCACCTACATGCCAACCCTGCAAAAACCCAAGTCTGCTCCTTCCATCTTAGGAACCGTGAAGCCAATCGACCACTTAACATCAAATGGTCTGGAACACCACTTAAACACTGTACCAACCCCATCTACCTTGGAGTAACCCTGGATCGTACCCTCACCTTTGAACACATCAAAAACACAAAATCCAAAGTCGGTTCCCGAAACAACATCCTACGGAAACTGACCAACTCCAAATGGGGAGCCACAGCACACACATTAAAATCTACTGCCTTGGCCCTGTGCTATTCCTCTGCGGAATATGCATGTCCTGTTTGGGAGAGGTCAACCCATGCCAAGAAACTTGACTCAACATTGAACAACACCTGCCGTCTGATCACTGGCTGCTTGAAACCCACCAACACAAGCAACCTCCACCTCCTTGCTGGCATTGCCCCCACTGATATTAGACGGAAAGTTACCAGCCGAGTCGAGAAAACAAAATCTGCAATCGATGAACGCCATCTCCTCCATGGATGTCACCCTCCGGCCCAACAGCTAAAGTCAAGAAGAAGCTTTCTCAGCCATGTCCAGCCCCTAACAAAGTCTCGGGAAGAAACCAGAATCCAACTCTGGATGGAAAAACTTGAGAATGACCCACCTCCAACTGGCATGGGAATACCCCCCACTGAAAAACTACCCCCTGGTGCAGAAGCATCATGGACCCAATGGAAAACACTAAACCGCCTCAGAACAAGAACAGGACAATCCAAAGATGCTCTGATCAGATGGGGCTACAAGACTGGCCCAACCACCTGTGAATGTGGAGAAGCAGACCACACAATGGAGCACTGCCTTGTCTGCACTCTACTACCCAACCCCTGCAGCCCAAAAGACCTTGCAGTTTTCAACAACAATGCAAAGGACTGTGTAATGAAATGGGAAACTGTCATATAAACGCTTCAGTGAAATGAAAAGAAGAAGAACATAATTTTACATTTTCCTAAATGAGGTATGATATTCCCATTATATGCCCTCAGTCTTACTTTAGTCTCTGTATCAATTTGAGGTTTTACCTGTAGATTTGGCAGTTAAGTCTCTGCTATGAGGTTTGCCTGGGCTCCAGTGTCCACTTTGAATTTGATGTCTGTCCCATTCATATTATAGGTTTCCGACCATTCCTCGTCATCTGATGCTGCTCTGTCAATTGAGCCCACGAAGAGGTCCTCTGTGTCCTCGTCGTCTGAAGCCTTGTCTGAACCTCGGACCAGGTTCACCTTCTTCTCTCTCTCTCTTGGCCTCCGCTGTCTGCATACACGAGCAAAGTGGTTCCTCATCCCGCAGAGCCGACATTCCTTTCCAAATGCCGGACATTGACGAGGCCGGTGTTCTCCTCCGCAGTTGCCACATGTGCGTAGTTGTTGCTCCCTGCCGACGTCTCCCCAGGTTGCTTGTTTAGTTTGCACATTGGTGTGGCTGGTCAAAAGTAACTGCTTCCACTTTGCACTCACTCGTTGCTGTGCCACCATCTATAGCTTTTAAGCGCAGTTGCATGACCCCTCTGGCCTGGCATATCCGTATGGCCCTTTCCAGAGTCAAGTCAACTTCTCCCAGTAATTTTTCTCTGAGTCCTTTATCTCTTACACCCATCACAATCCTGTCTCTGACCAGAGAGTCTGTCAGCTTTCCAAAGTTGCATTACTGGCAGTTCAATTTCAAGTCAGTAATAAATTCTTCGACTGACTCTGGCTCTGTCTGATTTCTGCTGTTTAACACATACCTCTCGTATGTTTCATTTCGTCTTGGTGTGCAGAATTGTTCAAATTTACTTAGTACTGCGTCATAGTCCTTTTGTTCATCAGCTGTTAGCTGGAAGCAGTTGAAGACGTCTATGGCTTCGGGTCCCGCGACCGTCAAAAGGAGTGCAATTTTTTGCGTCGTCCTTCTCTGTCGCTCCTATCGCAGTCAGGTAGAGCGTGAAGCGTTGTTTAAATCGTCTCCATTGGTCTTCTATGTTGCCGGTCAGTTTTAGCTCGGTGGGAGGTTTTAGCTGCTCCATTTTCGTCCAATCTCGCCGTCAAGGCTCACACAGTCGCTGCACCGCTCTGTCGTGGCGGTCCGCACCGGCTTCTCAGGTGCCCTAGTAACGGTAGCCAGCTTTAGCTCCTGTTAGCTAATGTGCTGCTCCCTCACCCCTCACTCCACAATTGTCGAGTCGAAGTCCACGTACTCCTGGAACCATGTGTTATTTCTGTGTGATATGACAAGACGGCTCGCAGTACTTTGTGAACAATTCTTTAATCAGCTTCCAAAACTCCGTACAACTCTGTGCTGGTTTCCCGCTCTCGTGCTCCCCCGACCAGCGCATGCCCTCCGCCCCCAGACCCGCTAACAACCCTGGTCACGTGACTCCAAAGACAGATCTGAAATATGTCACATATGCCTCTACAATGTAATGTAGGGTGACCAGACGCCCCCGATTTCCGGGGACAGTCCCTTTTTTGGGTGACCTGTCCCCGGTCAAAGCTGTCCCCGAAAATGTCCCCGATTTTGACACTGAATAGGTGAAAAATGCGCGCAGACTCAAACACCAGTTATTACGTTAGACATTTAACGCATCGCCAGAGAAGACGTCGTATGACGTACAGACGTTATCGGGACGTACGACCAGACGCGGCAGCGTGAACAACAATCTAGAGGCAGTGTCACGTCAAAATTGTACCGGGGGCGAAAATTGTACCGGCCTACGTCATCGTTTGTTTACATCCTGACAACCTGCCCGGCAACAGACGACGCGATGCAGAAAACATGTTTCCAAACGACGAAATAACATAATACAGATAGCGGATCGCTATCTGTATAATGATAGATAGCGATAACAATTGTTTTTACTTTATATTTGTATTGTATTTAATTGTTTAATCGAAACATTCAAAAAATTTGCCTGCAAAACGGGCGATCGCGTCAAATGACAAATGTCATTTGACGCGGGCAAAGCATTTGTCATTTGACGCGATCGCCCGTTTCGCGGGCAATTTTTTTTATTGTTTCGATTAAACAATTAAATACAATACAAATATAAAGTAAAAACAATTGTTTATCGCTATCTATCATAATACAGATAGCGATCCGCTATCTGTATTATGTTATTTCGTCGTTTGGAAACATGTTGTCAGGATGTAAACAAACGATGACGTAGGCCGGTACAATTTTCGCCCCCGGTACAATTTTAACGTGACAGCGGCAATAAGGAAAGAAAAGAAGACCAGCGGTCATAAATGGTATGTTGTGTATGAACTTATTTATTTTGTGTGATTTGGCAGTAGAACATTGTGTGTGTGTGTGTGTGTGTGTGTGTGTGTGTGTGTGTGTGTGTGTGTGTGTGTGTGTGTGTGTGTGTGTGTGTGTGTGTGTGTGTGTGTGTGTGTGTGTGTGTGTGTTCAAATACTGAGGAGTGAGAGCACACAAGTGTATCAAAGAGAGAAAGCTCAACATTTAGCTCAAACTCCAAAACTCTTACTAAGAGAATCTAGCCCTTCCAGCCTTGACCTATCCACATTTGAAAAATGTCTGTTCACGGATGATTTTCCTGTAGGCATAGGAACATTAGACTCTGTTAAAACTAATAATAATAATCAATGGTTGATAGTTGTGTGTGTTAGGCTATATGTGTCGGGCTGTGTGGGTAACTAATGCCTGTCGTAGTAGTTATAAATGCAGACCATCTGATTAGCTGATGCCCTGAGTCATGTATAATATTAATATACTCATATGTTATGACTTGGTAATTATTATTAATTATTACATCTTGAATGATATTTACTAGCTACTGGTCTGGCAGCAGTCTTTGCACATGACACTTAACTTTGGAAGAGAAATGTTTTTTCTAAAGTATTCTACATTTGTGTTTTTGACACTGCTGTGCGCTACTGATACATGATATTTGTGGGTGCTGATATTTTTAATTATTAACCAGGTCCTTTTATGTAATAAAACCTGGTTAAAATACATGAAAAAGTACTTAGGCCTACTACTACCATTTTTTATTTCATAATGATAATATTTAATGATTTTTCACCGCCGCATTGAAAATGTCCCAGATTTTCATTTCAGAAATCTGGTCACCTTACTCAATTTACTCAATTTTCCACAATTTACCTTCGTTTATTGGTTTTATTCGTTTTGCAACAACTCTTTATTGTTGCAAAGCGGAGTTGCAGTTGCTATGGATCCGCGTTGTCAAGGACGCAATCAAATTAAAGATGGAGTCCAAGAAAGCGAACTATGTCGGAGAGGTCTCCAATCAAAAACGTCATGGTAAATACATTACTTTTAGTTTTAGTGAGTATCTCCGGTTAAGCTTGACATTGCTTGTTATAATCCTACAACGTATGCCTAATATTAATTTAATCATCGATTTATATATAAAGATATGACAATGGGTCGATTTACAATCCATGTGACCTAGGTGGGCTATCGTTAGAGTTAGCGAGAGAGTGTGTTATTAACTATCCAGGCTAACTCAAGTCTCATCAATATCCCAATAGGGTACGGGTCATATGTTTACCCAAACAGCTTTTTTCCTCTATGAAGGGGAATGGAGCATGGGCAGAAAGCACGGTGAGTCAAGTTCTCACCCAGACTACATCTTAAATTTGAATAACTCCTCTAACGTTAATGTGTAGATCTGAATAATAAAGTTAAGCATTTTCAAATGTCTGTTCATCCTACCAACACTTTGTTCAAGCAAACACTCATGAGATAGAGAATTCATCTTGTTTTTTCCTTGTGTGGGTTTCTGATTAAACAAGCATGGGTTATGTTAGGGTTTACGTTATAGATTATGTTATGGATTATGTTAGGATTTATTTTATTGATTATGGTTTTTTTTTGTTTTATTGACGGGTATAAATTGCCGCTGGTTCTTGTTTTGGAGCAGGCCTTGGCAAACTGATGATGAAAGATGGCAGTTTTTATGAGGGGGAATTTATCTGCGGGGAGATTGAAGGAAGCGGCCTGAGACACTGGGCTAAAACGGGTAAGATGCCTTCAGGGTCCCGATGTTAATGTTGATTATATATTATATATATATTATACGAATCATAGCAGTTATTACGCCCTGACATGACATTATCAGTAACAAAAAAAGAGTGCACACATATGGCAACCGTCTGCTCTTAAATTATAGGGTAACGGTATTAAGTTGGTATTAAAATATTCTATATGATAAATGTATTTTAATGAGAACCTTTCTGATATTCCAATTGTTCCATAAAGTATATATTTCCCTCAACTAAAACTACAGTACTGTATACAGTAGTACAAAATGAACAGTTTATACAGCTTATTTATACATATGTTTGTTATACTCTTATATGTCCATTTAGTTTTGATGTAAACAGACTGACATAGCTATTCAAACCAGGCTTATGTGTATTTAACATCTGTTTTGAAGGGGACTCTTACTCTGGAGAGTTCAAACAAGGTGAGCTCCATGGCTTTGGAGTACTGCAGAGAGCAAGCGGCGAAACATATGAAGGACAGTTCTGCTGGGGCCTCAGAGAAGGTGGGGAACGCATTCACGAGGAACCGCTTGTAAATACATTTTGTCCCAACTTTCCAAATCCCTTTGGCTGTGACGATAATCCCACATAACCTGGAGACGTTTAATTTTGGTCCCAGAAGTAATTTCTTACAGGATTTGTGTGTACAGCATTTTATATATATATATATATATATATATATATATTTATATATATATATATAATATATATATATATATATATATATATATATATATATATATATATATATATATATTATATGTGTGCATATAAGAGAGAGGAAGGGAGGGATGGAGGGAGAGAGAGTGTCAAAAAGGGGCTTCAAGTATTTTGCCTTAAATCCTCAGGTCACGGGTCCCTGACAGATTCGGATGGCCACGCTTACTTAGGCTCCTTTCACCGGGACAAGAGACACGGGGAGGGCCACATCGAGTACAGGTAGGAACCCTCTACCAACAGTGTTTCTGGGTTGTGTACAGGAGGTACCACTGCATGTGGAACAAATTTAGTGATTAGAATCCTTTGACATATGAAAACAACAAATAGGTGTGCTGATTGATTTATAGGTTCATTTTTCTTTAATAGGAATAGTGGACATTGGGTTGAATATTACACCGTAAAGTCAGTCTTACCTTACCACGCATCAAAATAATTATATTTCTTTACTGAACTTACACAATATTCATTTATTGGAGTTACATTCCGATTCAAAATGTGGCTTGATCCGAGTGCTACGCTTTTATTTTGTAGTAACGGGGACCAGTATGAAGGAAGTTGGGTCCTGGACCAGAAGCAGGGCCAGGGAGTTCTGCGCTGTGTGGACGGATCTCTGTACGATGTGAGTCTCTGCTGTGGTGCACTAGCCTATCCTCCACGTCCATATTACATGACCCCTTTTATTTAAAAGACTCACAAATCTTTTACTATTAAAATGACTATAATAAGTAGTTCGGATAACTTAACGTTGATGGTAACTTTCACTTAAAAAAAATGGGATAACTCCTTTACCTGTGTGCGGCCACTTGGGGGAGCTGTTGTCCTTTTAATTAGACGCTGATTCTGAGCTCAGTGAGGCAGATCCACCGGTGGTTCTGACAGCTCGCTAGCTGACAATGTTGACACATAGTTAGCCATAGGACACATTGATTATGGGACAATATTTGTGAAAAAAAATGCAATGCTAATTGGGCAAAGCATGTTTCCCTAGGCTCTACAAGATATCTTAGGGTAAGGCGTCTCATCAAACACAAAGTGTCCTATAGTCTAGTAATCGTCTTGATGGCTTGAGTCTACTCTGCCGTGTATGACAGAGCTAAATAGGTATGAAAGGGAGTCACATGTAAGTTTCCTGGTCCCTGTATTCCAGTTTTGGACTACAGATCGAGAGCGTGGCAGGAGGTCTAGTGAGCCTTCCCTGCTTCATTGTGGAGCTTGTAGTTATAAAGTGTTTCTCGACCCAATGTGCATTCCTCCACCTGGTAATTAATTTCTTGCAATGCCAAAGTATAATTGTGTAATATTTTCTTTATTGCATAGGCCTAATTAGTGCCGTAGTAGAGGATTTACTATTTCGTTAATATAATAATAAGGCTACATCAATAATGGTATTCTCTGGTATTTTTCAATGCAAGGTCAAACATTACAGTGTCTGCTGTATATAATCCTACTACTTCTACTATTTTGATCATCCGGTAGCTGGGGGTTATCTTCAAAATGCTCTTGTTATTTATACATTCAGTTACTACAAATAGACTTTTAAAAGGTCTATGCCAAATTAAGCTTCACACTCGCATTGTTAAAATCTCAGGGATATCATCATACAATTTACACTATACATATTATTTACACTACGCTCATTATATAAAATCTGGACTAGTCTCAAGTTTTTGAGATATGGGTCAAGTTTGTGCATAATTTAACTACCATGCAGCAAAACGTTAACATTATTTACCCCATCCGTGTGTTTCTGCTGTCTGTGTTATTTAAACCAGGACCTTTGGTGTGTGTCAGAGACCATTTAAGCTTCACACTCCCATTTAGCTAGTTTGATTTCTAGAGAGTATATGCGAGACAGCAAAAGAGGTTGTCCATCACAATATTCTGAATCAATAACTATGTGCTCTGTTGTTTATCTGTAATGGTTCTCACCTGACCGAATGACCAGCGCTGCCTTGTCTAACAGCAGCTGGGCTATCTTTCTCAGTGTATTCTAACCTTTCAGTCTTTTGGTTCTCCGACTTTGGCATTTTGACAATTTCACTACAGTTCTCGGCTCGTTAATCCAGACCCCCACGTAGTTCTGATGTCGCTTAAGGGGTTGCAAAAAATCTTTTCTTTTTTTGCATTACCAATGTGGTGCATAGTGGGGCCTTTCATTCACATGAGATGTGTGGCAATGACCACACTAGAGTATAAATGGTGAAGGGAGAGATGGATAGACATGTACGCATTCACCAACCCGTTGGCCTGGGGGGGGGGGCTACATCAGCCCTCTTCCCATGTTGGCCGGCCTGCCTGAACAACCCCCCTCCCCCCCACAACCTCTCCTCCTTCTCCTGGCGGGCCCCAAGTACACTAGGCGGAGTGGGCTGCACTGGGGGCCCCTAGTGCAGGAAGTGACAAAGAGTGATTGGGTCCGGGGTGGCTTACAGCTGCTGCTGTACGGGAACACAGGAGGGACATTAGGAAGAGTGCCATGCTATGCTTGAAATAACCATTTGTGTTTTTTTAACAAATCCTGTCCAGACTCCTTAGTTTGAACCATGCCGCCCGTAGCCACCCTGCTTCGTCCATGTTAGTTGATGGTTGCAGACGTAACTGTCCTTTTGAGCTTAAATAAAATACAATCTGTTCATCAATCCCAGGGATAATAAAGTACATCTGATAGTAAACTCAGCGAAATATGGGGGACATAATACAGGACAGTGATAAGAAAAACAAATATTTATTTTATAAAGAGTTAATTAGACTTAATTAAGACTTTAATGTCCCCAAGGTGCAATTATTTTTACAACAGTAGTCATAGTAGTACAATACAAAACAGAATATAAATAGATCATTCTAGCATCATAATCATCAGAGATAGAACACATAACATCAAGGACTCTTACTGAAAGTGAACTTTCATGAGGCAAAATCAGTGGTGTAATCTGGTCAAATGAATATCAATGGATGAATATCAAAGCATCCCAAAGTTGGCGTGGGTCATAACCATGGGCATAACACGTAGCTAGAACTCGCCTTCCAAGTTGCACTCCCATGGTAAAGGGGTGAGTGATCAGGCATGGTCCCACCAATGATCCCCAGGGCTGACCTTCACTTACATCTGGCACTCATAGCTCCGTAGGCCCCTTGCTCCTTGGGTGTCAGTATTTGCATTAAAAACAAATACCCACTTCTGCATCAACAAATCAAGAACAACATCCGAGCTTCACTTTAAAATGCACACAAACATATTAAAAGTAGAAGCAAATTCAACGGGCCCTGATGGTATGGCAGCTACAACCTGATCCTAATGGAAACATGTGGACATATCCCGCCATTAGAGTTATTATTGATTTCAGCAAAATCGCTGGCCATTTGTGCAGCCAGGTTAGGACGGTCATTGGAAGGGTTTTTAATTGATCATTTTTAGGGAATGCTGCAACCACCGGTTTTCATTACTATTACCCCGGATTATGTTGACATAGAACCCCTTTAAACCACCCCAAAGTTGTTGTATATCTCTTTATTTTGTGAACAACATCTTAATGACATGCATTATTTGGATCATAGTAGGTAAAAGTGTTTTATTGCTGTATCGTTCGCAGGCAGTGAGATCTGCCTGCAATCGGTGTTCTGATCAGCATCTAGGGTCAGTCTCAACAGCCTAATCACCCACAGAATGTTCCAGATGGTGAGCTTGGTGTTGTGTACGTGTGTGTGTGTGTGTGTGTGTGTGTGTGTGTGTGTGTGTGTGTGTGTGTGTGTGGTGTGTTGTGTGTGTGTGTGTGTGTGTGTGTGTGTGTGTGTGTGTGTGTGTGTGTGTGTGTGTGTGTGTGTGTATCTGCTTGCACAACGATATTTCCTGGACTGCACAGATCACATATTTTACAAAAAGGTTATAGCAAATGCTGTAAAACCTTTTATGTCCTAAAGTGATGATTTGCTTTTACCCCCCCCCCCCCTCCCCCCCATCCCCTCCCAAATTTTGCATATAAAGGAATCTGCTTGGGCCTAAACCTGGCATACTTTTCCCATCACAGCTCAACTTTGCTTTCTCCCGGGGTGGGGCTGCTCAAGACTAGGTCAGAGAGAGAAAATTAAGACAGGTATTGCGCAATCCATGTGTAACCCAGGGGAAAACGGGGGAGGAGGCCGCCTTCTTGGTGGCAGCGTCAGCCAAGGCGCCATGACGTCAGCCCTGTGATTTCCAAGGCAAACAGTGTCTCTATGAGATGGGTGTGCCAGTCACTTGCTAATGGCCATTTCTGATGCTAAAACCATACATAGCGCTGAGAACAGGTTTCCCTGCAGATGTGAGGAAACCACTATTCTTCCATAGCCATAATCATGAGAAACCCTAGCTCAGAACGCCAGCAGGCAGACGGTGAAGAATGTTGAGCCCTGATTTCGGGTGCATCTCTGACGCAGTGTGCTGTGTTGGATAAACCCAAAAAGGCTTTGCCTGATGGCTGATATTCTCTGGTGCCTGTCCATTGCACCCAGCAACACCGGGACCATAACTCAATAGCTTCATGCCAAATGGGTTTAAGCCTATGTTTGGTCAAAGTCACCCAACCTATAACCGAGCAGCCTGAACCCAGCATTTGGGTGATTCAAATTGACCAATCATTATTTTTTGCCAAACAAGTTTTTTGAAGTTGATAAGGACTTGTGATTTGATATATATAGGTGTCATAAAATGCACCCTGTGAAGCCCTTGTAGACTGTAACTATTAAGGGGGTGATACAAATCAAATGTGGTTGAAAGATGGCTAAAGTTAGATAGCAGGGCCTTCTCCTTGTCAACACAGAGAACCCAATCTTGATTCATATCGCATTAGCCCAAGAGACCTGCACCATGCTTCTGGATGAGAATGGTCACATTTATACCCCCATTCAATAAGACATTTCCGAAGCATTCATTTTTAACATCATTATCGCTGATTTCAAAACCCTATGGCTAATATCAGAAAGCCTGCTTCACATGTTTACCTGTTGAAGGCATAACCATCAGGTGATGGCAGGGCTATTTGCAAATGATCTGCAAATAGACAGAAGGATTAAACATGTAAATCTCATCACTCACGCCACCTGCCATCACTCACAACGCTTGTCATTTAAGAAACTTTCAAAAGTAGAAATGCCTTCTACGACCGGCAGTTAAGCTGGCAGGATAGCAAGCATAAAATCCGGAATTGAATGCACTTCCTTTCTTACAAATAATTTTGAATTTCAAATATGAGGTGGGGGAGAGGAAGTATAAAGGCAGACGGAGATGGACATATACATAGCCAGTAATTAGAGCGATGATTGGTAACCCAGCAAGGAAACCCAATGGTAAGTTGATTTATATCATAATATTATTTGATACTTACTTAACATGAATTTAACAATTACAAAAATTGTTTGTTTGTTAACATGCTATAGGCCTACATTTTATTAAAAAAAACTTGAATATTTTGTGTTGCTATACAGTATTACCATGGAGAGAACCTCATTACAACATATCAATGGGTATACTTCCAAGAAACCGAGTTACAGTCCTTTTCTATTATTATGTAGGCATGACAGCTATGGAATGGATAACCATTTTTCTAATCTCAGGTCGGTGCATTTCCTTTTAAATCATCTTTGGATGTTTGCATTAAAGGTTTCAATGTGTTTTTGAGCAAATGGTCTTTGTTGTACTAAAGGATGTTATATTTGTTCATGTTTATGTGCTTTTTCTGTTTAGCACATTGTCATTCACAATTGCTATGAATACTAATAGTAAATAATGTCTTATTATTTTCCCGATACCAGGACTGTGTACTACTATCCCATCCTTATGTGCCCACTACCGCCAACACTGCTTAGTGGAAAAGCCCCTAAGCTGGTCTAATGCGCAGCACTACTGCAGAGAAAAGGGTTTCGACCTGGCCACTCTAGACAGCATGGGAGCAATGAAAGCCTTGCAACCCCTGATCGGCAAACAAAGCTATGTTTGGCTAGGCCTCCGTGGTGGTAATCCGATGAGGTGGTATTGGTCCCTGGCAGACGAGGATTTCTACAAAGAGGGCGAGAGAGATTACAGTAATTTTTCGTTAGGTGCGGATAATTATAGCCTAGCGACTTCCAAGGATGGCCAGTGGTCATCTACCAATGACTCTAGCTCCTTCTTTTTCATATGTTTTGACGGTAAGGAATCGGCTGTTACGGACAAACTAATGATATATCTTGGAAGTTCTAGTGATTATTGACCACACAAATTTTAAAAGAACGTGATGATAAGTATGCACATGATCACATCATTGTATGTTTCAAGATTCAATCAAATTTAAACGAGTTACACACGTCCCTAATAATGTCTCTTTTTTTCAGCTAACAAACAAGGTCGAGACCGATATGTCCTAGTCCCTAGGCTGAGTAAGGTTTTGGCTGCGCAGAAATAGTGCAGGACATACCACACAGACCTAGTCAGCATAAGGAACCCAGCAGAGAACCAGGTGGTCCGGGAGGTAGCCTCTGGTAACACGGTCTGGATCGGCCTCTTTAGAGACACGTTGGCTTGGTCGGACGGACGTCAGACTTTCTTCAGATACTTCCCGCAAATCTTGCCCACCATTTCTAATAGTTATTGCGCTGTCCTGGATGTTGGGAGGAATTTGCAGTGGCGTCTTTGGGACTGTAACCGGAATATTATGTTCCTCTGTACCTGTAAGCATCCGTGCATCAAACCATTCATTCATTTTCATTCATGTTTATTCATTTTCGAAGTGTGTGTGCACGTCTGTGTGTGTGTGTGTGTGGGGGTGTGTGTGGGGGTGTGTGTGTGTGTGTGTGTGTGTGTGTGTGTGTGTGTGTGTGTGTGTGTGTGTGTGTGTGTGTGTGGTGGGTGGGGGTGTGTGTGTGTGTGTGTGTGTGTGTGTGTGTGTGTGTGTGTGTGTGTGTGTGTGTGTGTGTGTGTGTGTGTGTGTGTGTGTGTGTGTGTGTGTGTCACACACTAAATCAGGTTCTAAGACAAGGATGTTCAAAGTGAAGGTGAGCTTGCCGAACGGGCAGGACCTGAACAACCCGGCAACAAAGGCTGCCATTTTAGAACAAGTGAGTGTTTCCCTGTGCTGTCATGTTGTACGGTGAAATCCTCTTTTGCCCACAACCTAAAACATCATGGTTGCCTGAGAGTCATCACACACGGCCCAGCCCTGATTCTTGTTTTGTTTCTTGTTTAGTTGCTGTTCTTCAAGTAATGACGTCCCTCACAACAGAGGGCTCCGTAGACTACAAGTGCTATACTTTTTACTTGTTAGAAATATGATCGGAATAGAGTGTTATGTCAATAAAATTTACTTAAAAGGTATTTTTTATTTATAAGAAAAACATCGACTGACCAATAATGGTTTCGTGATTTTTTTGGCTGTATTTTCAGATGCAACAGCGGACCGAGGGAGATAAGATAAGGTGGACAAATCCGCCCGGGCGTACAGGTCTTCACCAAGGTGCAGTGCATCAGGGAGACTGTGACACTTTAAACTGAGCCACTGAACCAGGGGAACAACAACATCTCCCTCATGTGTATCGTTGTATGAATTGACTATGGGCACATAATTGATGATGAAATGACTATGAGAAATTTGTTTGATTGAGACCTCTGTTGTCCCACTTCCACTACTTTAAACCCTGGTCCGATACTGGCCTTATACTTCAAATATGAACCTAGTTGATGTCTCAAGATACTATATTTTATTAAGGTGATAGCCATGTGTGTATGTGTGTTAGAATTAGATTGAACTAGGTTGTATAGATTGTATTTTAGCCTTAATTATATATCCATCCATTTTGAGCATCTTGCATTCAGTTCTTATGGGCTTTTTCATAAATGTACATTTAATTATAATAATAAGTATAGTTATTATTCCCGATCAGGCGAGACATGTCTGTGCTGGTTGTGTGTGTAGATTGCTTTAAATATTAAGAGGGTGTGTAAATAGTGAATAGGAAACATGGATTACAATGTTGTGCTGCCTTTTACAGTAGAATTTACAGTAGCTCAGAAGCTAGCAGCAGCTTACGTATTATCATAATCATCGACTGTTCCTTCATTTACAGTTATGAGTAACAATTATATATTGTTCTACTATACAAAAATATGCTTTTGAAATGATTTTTACAGTAGCTCAGGAGCTAGCAGCAGATTATGTATTAGCATAATCATCACCTGTTCCTTCATTTACAGTTTTGAGTAACAACTATATAATGCTTTATACTATAGAAAAATATGCTTTTGAAATGATAAAATAGTTTGATTTCAAATTAAACTCAACAAAGTCAATATTTGGTGTTAATCCTTTTTTTTTTTTTAAAGATACATTAAGTTTAAATGAGCCCTGAAACTCCCCTCTTTCGGTGGATGGATATGGACATGTATGCTGGGTGGATAAATGAAAGGATTATGGAAGCTGGATGGATAGATAGATGAAGGACGGGTGATTGGTAGGTAGGATGGAAGGACAGCTCCTGTACAGTTGACTCACCCTTTCCTTTTCGCCTTTCTCCTGATCAAAGCTATTTGCCCTACGGTAAGAACTGCAGTCTTAGGTAGGCACCACAGGCTATTGTTCAGGCACAAATTCCATGTTGCCGTGGCAGTGCATCTGCTTGGCAAACACAAGGTCTCTACCAGGAAGCTCTCTCTTTGCAGACTCAAACCCCACTGGGTGGATGACCTGAGTCTGAACCTCCTAATCATTCTCCGGGCCTGATTGATTTAGCTTCTTCTTTTGAAGGGGATGAGAGAGAGAGAGAGAGAGAGAGAGAGAGAGAGAGAGAGAGAGAGAGAGAGAGAGAGAGAGAGAGAGAGAGAGAGAGAGAGAGAGAGAGAGAGAGAGAGAGAGAGAGAGAGAGAGAGAGGAGAGAGAGAGAGAGAGAGAGAGATGGAGAGAGATGGAGAGAGACAGAGAGATGATGGAGAGAGAGAGCGAGAGAGAGAGCGAGAGAGAGAGATGTTATTGATCGACCCAGTGTATTTCTCCAGACATCTGTCTGGAGAAATACAAATGCAGCCAAAACAGGGCTAGTACAATGGGGCTAACCTATAGGGTGCTAACTTAGCAGATGGTAGCTTAACAGCCCCACTATGCTAGCTAGTGTAGTAGGACAACCCATTCTCACGAAAATACACGTCACATCATTTTATTCTATTCATTCGTGATCTGGGACACGTAATTTCAGTTTTTTTCATGCGAAAAAAACACAAATTTCAAACTCATTTTAAAAAGAAGAGATGAAGCAGCTACCTTTTTTCCATCGTGGTTTGCTTACAGAGCAGCGCACCTGCATTAAATATATCCGTGAATTATCACAATTTCTCAGAATTAAAGGTGAAAGTAGATACGAGTGGCCAAAAGCTGTCATATTGTTCAAAATTTGTGCTTTTGGCACGAAGAAATTGAAATTACGTGCCCCAGATCACGAATGAATAGATTAAATGACGTGACAGTGTCACGTATTTCCGTGAGACTGGGTTGAGTAGGAATGCTGTGACGGGGATAACATGGCGCAGCAGAGCTAGTGCAGCAGTGATAGCATAGCAGGGCTACTGTGGCAGTATTAGCTTAGCAGGGTAAGCATATTAGGGGCTAGCGTGGTGGGCCTAGTGTAGCATATTAGCTTAACATTTTCTAGTGCACTAGTGGCTAGCGTAGCGGGGTGCACAGTCATCAGCCCCAGCCTGGAGCCAAGACACCTGCTTAATAGTGGTTCAACAGATGAATCCCTAAACCCCCATATTTCCTGCCATCCCCCGCCGCGGCCCCCATTTTTTCTCTCCTATCATCAGCACTTTAACACACCCACACACATGTGCACACACACACACACACCCCAACCACATGCTCACACACACACTGTTTTCTTTCAAACTTTTCATATAAATGTAATCACTCTGTTACGATCATGATGACTCATCTACATTCAAATGAAATCAAAAATACTGTACAGTGAACTGTCTCTCTTTCTCTGCCTCACTCACACGCTGCTGGCTATATTTTTTCTTTACATTTTCACAACTTTTTTCTCTTTTCTTCTCATCTCCCCCATCATCTCTCTCGGAACCTTTCCTTTTGCTGTGTTCTCTCTCTCTCTCTCTCTCTCTCTCTCTCTCTCTCTCTCTCTCTCCTCTCTCTCTCACTCTCACTCTCACTCTCACTCTCACTCTCACTCTCACTCCCTCTCCATCATCCCTCAATGTCTCTCTCCCTTAGCCATGGCCTAGTTTTCTGCTGGGCCCATTCGGAGCCTGTAGCCCGGGGCCTGTTGATGTGATCGGAATTACAAAGTCTAATGGACACGTCACCACTTTGAAGTGCGGGCTTGAAGAGCTTTGAGTCTGCTTGCTCCCTGGGATACGCCAGGCAAAGTCTACGCATTGATCCCTCTCAATGTGTTTGACTTTGACGGCTTCTCCCTCTCCTCCCCCTCCACCCCACCACTCTCTTCTGCCTTCCCCCATTCCTCTCACATTCATCTCTTTACCCCGTGATCTGGATTATCTTTTTGTCTCTCAATTGCGCTCAAGCACGAACAAAAACCCTACGCAGGCATTCCTGCGTCTTGCATGCTTTAGCCTTGATGCGCAGGCTACCCTGGTTCTCTCTGCTGTTAAGCTTCTCTCGTCACTCTGGGAATGAAGGTGCCTGCTTTTCTATCTTCCTCAATGGAGTCTCTTTGACTCAATCAGTCCAAGTCCTGCTTTGTGGGAAACCGAAACACATTGCGATCTACCCCAGTGTCTGTGTTTTTAGACCTGGATTCCCATATTTGTTTATAATGCTGAATATTTAGTTTTGTATAGTTATGTTGACGTTAAGTTGTGTATATGCAGTGTATCAGCGGTCCGTCATGTTTGCAGGGCCAGTGGCGTAACAACCTGTTCAACGGCCAGGGAATCATGATCCATGCCTCTGGGATGGTGTGGGAAGGCATCTGGACCAACGGCAGGCCCTTGGGTGAGTCCCACAAGTTCTGGGTTCGATCCCCCCTGATGTCCACCGCCGAGCCGAGGTCAGCCTTGAGCAGGATGGCCCAATCCCAGAAACTCTTCCAACTTCTGAAGTCGCTGTACGTCACTTTGGAAAGAAGCTTTTGATCGATGGCATCATAGTGAATAGGGGGTGTGTTCATCTCCACTCCTCCACCTCCCCACCAACTCCTGCTCCACCTCCTCCTGCTCCACCTCCTCCCAGCCACAAGTATGAACATCAACTTGACTCCTGGGAATGCTCGGACCACCCTTTAGTCCCACACACACGTACACACCACAAACACACGCAGACACACACACACACACACACACACACACACACACACACACACACACACACACACACACACACACACACACACACACACACACACACACACACACACACACACACACGAGTGCACACACTCTCGCTCTCACAGAAGCACAAGCTCGCACACACACGTACACACCCAAACACTCACTCACTTCTAAAATATGTGTGAGTGTGTGTCTGTGTGTTCATACCTGTCTTCGTCTGTCCGGGTGTGTGTGTGTGTGTGTGTGTGTCTGTAGAGTGTGTATGAATATAAAATATGTGTGTGTGTGTGTGTGTGTGTGTGTGTGTGTGTGGGTGTGTGTGTCTGTGTGTGTGTGTGTGTGTGTGTGTCTGTGTGTGTGTGTGTGTGTGTGTGTCTGTGTGTGTGTGTGTGTGTGTGTGTGTGTGTGTGTGTGTGTGTGTGTGTGTGTGTGTGTGTGTGTGTGTGTGTGTTGTGTGTGTGTGTGTGTGTGTGTGTGTGTGTGTGTGTGTGTGTGTGTGTGTGTGTAATAGAGCAGCACAAGGGCCTCCACAGTGCATTATTGATGGTCCGCGGGGAGAGATCAAAGAGGGCCTGGTGGCACCAGGGGGGGTTGTGTGTGTGTGTGTGTGTGTGTTGTGTGTGTGTGTGTGGGGGGGGGGGGTAAGGATGATGAGAAGGTTGATGAAGGGGTGGTGGTGGTGATGATGATGGCTAGAGAAGGTAGATATCATTGCATTCATGGTGTTTTCCAAACACCTCCAGCCCACCTTCCGCCGTCCGTCTCTGGAGGCTGCTTCCCACCGGTCCCGCCCACAGAGGGGTGGCAGAGCAGGGGGGGGCGCGGCGCGCTGGGTCCCTGCTGGGCGACGGTCGCCCTCTACTGGGTCGAGGCCACCTCCTGCGGTGCAGCGCGGGGCAGAACATTAATTGCTCCCGCTGAGTTGTTTGCGTTGAAAAATTGGGATTATTATTGCTGTAGCCAGGGTGTTTAAACGACCAAACAAAGAGAGCCGTGGTTTATCCACAACCTACTGGTAGGTATTCTGCAGCATGGTAGCCTTACTCCTACCTGGTTGTTGATTCAGTGCCTCATTGGATAAAGCATCTGCAAGATATTTGGATGTTTTTTTACGTATATTTCATCTTGATGTTTCGGTACAATACACAATGCATAATGAAAGTCGCTGAACCCTTCTTTGCTTTCAAATACATCTCTCTTTCGAGGCTGTGTGGATTGTCTGGCAAAGTACGATGATAGTGCGTTTAGTTTTTCTTTCAAAAACGAGTTATCGGAATCGCTTTCATCGATAGCGGCCAGGCGTCCCGCCTTCGACGTGGTCCAATCCGGGCAGGAGGGTCTTCTTATTTATGGTGTTTCTCCCGCCCTGCTGGCCCCTGCGGGCCCCTGCAGCCCTTATGACACTGGCGTAAATTGCCTAAACAAGGCATCCGGTGCCTGTGGCGCCAGTTAGCTCTTTATGGTAATACCTGCTGTCAACAGACGACCCTCATCAGCCCCCCCCCCCCCCCCCGCCATCCCCAACCTCACCTCCTCACCACACCATCCACGCCCCAAGTCAAGTCCATTTTATTTGAATAGCCCATAATCAGGGTTCCAGTCTCAAAGGGCTTCACAGGCCATACATTGGTAACGACCCCCGTCCCCCTAAAGAAAAAATTAAGTCAAACAAGCGTTCATGTGGAGGACAGGGGGCGGGAGAACCTTAACACCGGTGTGTGTGCGTGTCGTAGTAGGTAGATTTAATGATCAGTTGGACATAATGATCATTCAGACTTAATAATCAGGATTAAATGAGCTTGACTTGTTAAATAGAGAGAGAGAGAGAGTAGGGGACGGGGTGTTTTTCGCATAGCAACGTTGTGTGTGTGTGTTGTGTGTGTGTGTGTGTGTGTGTGTACATGAGTATCAGCAGTGCGCGAGCGTGTGTGCGTGCTTATCTGTGTGTGTGTGTTTGCGCTTGTGTGTGTTCTTCGTTGACATGATCTGGCCTGACGTGACATATTCCTCATGACGACGACGCGACCAGACCAATGCTGTCAGGGTAGGGGGGGGGGGGGGAGAGAGAGAGAGAGAGAGAGAGAGAGAGAGAGAGAGAGAGAGAGAGAGAGAGAGAGAGAGAGAGAGAGAGAGAGAGAGAGAGAGAGAGAGAGAGAGAGAGAGAGAGAGAGAGAGAGAGAGAGAGAGAGAGAGAGAGAGAGAGAGAGAATTGGAGAGCTGCGTGTATGCTAATAGCGATGCTAATGATATCACGTAAGCGCGAGACGGCATGTCATGCGCCACTCGAGATAGATCGCAGCACTGCTTATCTCATGTCGTATGCTAATCATGCTAACCTTGGGAGAGAGCGCGAGCATGAAAGAGAGAGACCCAGCGAGAGAGATGAGAGAGAGAGACAGAGAGAGAGAGTGGGAGAGAGAGTGGAGAGAGGGAGAGAGAGAGAGAGCAAGGGAGTGGGAGAGAGAGAGAGAACAAGAGAGTGGAGGAGAGAGAGAGGAGAGAGGGAGAACTGGAGAGCAAACTAGACGGGGGGAACATGAAGTAGTCTGACTGTATAACATTGACCCTCTCTCCGCTCTGAGCAGACGCTCAGCGGAGATTAAATGAGCATACACTCGGGGGTCTCGGTGGGAATGTGCCCGAGGAGCGGGAAACCGGCTCCTCTTCCCGCCTGGGGGGGCTCGGGGGATGGGACGGGGTGGGGGATGTGGAGGGGGGGAGGGGGGGGGGGGGTCTGGGTGAATGTGAATGGTTTTGATTAGCCGCTGAAATGTGTGTATTCTGTGGATGTGACAGGTGGCGCCTCCATCATGGTGATCGAGGGAGGAGGGGAAGGAGGAGGAGAAGGAGGTGTTTTGGCAGTTGTCCAGGGGAGGGCCTTTTGCGTGGAAGTGCGGCTGCAGACTGCGGACGCGGGCGAGACCGTCACGAGTAAGGAGGAGACGAAGCGAGAAAAAAGAGCGGAAAAAATCAAATCCAACCAGACCAGACAATAGCGTTGAGTGTGGAATGGATGAAGCCCCCGCTGATGAGTGCCATGCAACGCTCAGCGCACACACACTAACGCACACACAAGCTAACGCTGATAGAGAGGGGGTAGGGGTCTTTGAACAACTTCAGGTGTGAAGTTGTTATTGTGAATGAACAGTCCTTATAATGTCTTGGATTGTCTTTTTGTCTCCTGATACTGAAACATATCGCTGTCATTCTCCTGATATACATAGCTGTCTTTGCAGTTTCTTTCCAAGAGTGTATTTGCCAATGTGATGTGGGGAGTTAGTTGCTCTGTGTGCACTCTTGAGTGAAGGACTTGATTTGTGCCCCGTGCGTGTTGTACTCCAGATGAGAGTGGGCGGGTGCTGCAGATCTCTGCAGGGGTCCGGGTGCCCAAGCTCCCCCCCTCACCCCCCCCTGACCTGCAGGGAACCATCAGCCCCGCCCTCATCAACACACCCTTGTAGGTGACGCCATGCCCACTGACTCTCTCCTCCTCCTACTCTTCCCCCTCCCTAGACCATATCCTCCTCATCCTCCTCCTCCCACAGACTCCCTCCTCCTCCTCCTCCTCCCACTGACCCTCTCCTCCTCCTCCTCCTCCCACAGACTCCCTCCTCCTCCTCCCACAGACTCCCTCCTCCTCCTCCTCCCACTGATCCTCTCCTCATCCTCCTCCTCCCACAGACTCCCTCCTCCTCCTCCTCCCATTGACCCTCTCCTCATCCTCCTCCCACAGACTCCCTCCTCCTCCTCCCACAGACTCCCTCCTCCTCCTCCTCCTCCTCCGCACCTCTCCTTCCTCTTCCTCCAGCAGAGAAGGAGTAGAATGCGTGGAGGACCTCCATCCACTGCACTCCTTTTTGTTGACTCTTTCTCCTTGATCTCCATTCCCGCTCCTCCTCCTCCCCCACCTCCTCCTCCTCCTCCTCCACCTCTCGAGCACCCCCATCCATAGGCCTGCTTGCGCTCCACTGTGGGCCCGATGACACACCAAGCTCTTGTCTATTCTTTCCTTTCTCTCATTTGCTGTCATCTGCTGGATCTTTGCCTCGTCTTTTTAGCCCACACATTGAGCCAGATTCAATGTCTCCCACTTATTCGTGGGACGGTGTAATATGGTAAATAATATGAATAATGTGTCTGAACAAGGTTTATCTGTTCTGGTTCACCATTCACACAGCGAACGGACAAACAAACAAATCACTCAAGTCACTCTATAGATGTCGGAAGCAAGAACAAGTGGTTGTGTGTGTGTGTGTGTGTGTGTGTGTGTGTGTGTGTGTGTGTGTGTGTGTGTGTGTGTGTGTGTGTGTGTGTGTGTGTGTGTGTGTGTGTGTGTGTGTGTGTGTTTGTGTTAAGTGTGCAACACAAGGTCTGGAATAAGACCTTGGATGTTAAGGATTCACGATCTGCCAGTACCTTTGCGAGGACACACAAGGTCTGGAATAAGACCTTGGATGTTAAGATTCACGATCTGCCAGTACCTTGCGAAGACACAATAATCCGCACTTGGATTGTCAGCCAAAATCATGTTGCTCCTACGCTCTCCTCGTCTGTCGGTTCCTGAGATGTAGCAACGCTATCTCTCTCTCTCTCGCTCTCTCTTTGTCTCTCTGTTCTCTTAACATGCGTCCCTGCCAATACACCAGCGTCTGTCTCCTTGTATAATTCTTTGCCTTTCAAATCCTGATTCTGGCCCCTAGCTTGCACAGAGCGCACCCCGAAGCGTGCCATGTACTGAGAGTGCTGTCAGCTACATCCAGACACAAACAGACGCTTCCTGTATTCATATTTCGTTTAGCTCACGACCCACGCTGTCCTCCTCTCTCTCTCGCTCTCTTTCTTGCCCCTCTTTTCATCCACCCTCACTGCTCTCCTATGTGCATCTGGCGTCTTTACAACCTTACAATACAACATCTCTCTCTCTCTCTCTCTCTCTCTCTCTCTCTCTCTCTCTCTCTCTCTCTCTCTCTCTCTCTCTCTGTCTCTCTCTCTCTCTCTCTCTCTCTCTCTCTCTCTCTGCTCTTTAACGAGCCATCTCTGTCTCTCACCCCCATCCTCTCCCCTCTTACCGCTCTGCTCTGTCTCTCTCCGCCTCTCTCTAACGAGTCCACTCTTCTTCTCTACGAGGCATCTCGTCCTCACCCCCACCTCCCTCCCCTCTCCTCCCCCCTTCACAGTGGCTTTCAGGTTGTCAGCTTCCCTTTGATGGACAGAGAGGCCTTTGAAGACGCCACCTCCCCCGTCATCACTTCCTCCCGGTCGCCAACAACAACAACGATGTCCACTGGAAAGCTGCTTCCCTTAGCTTCCCCGGCACCGGAACCGGCGCCAACAGTAGCATCCGACCCGTTGCTAGCATCCGCGGCGGCGGCGGCGGCGGCGGCGGCGGCAGCAGCGTCATCACCACCGGCAGCGCTGGCGAGGGCGATGGCGGGCGCGAGCTGCTCGTCTCTCCCGCAGGGCGAGTGGGAGTCTGGCAGGAGATCAGACGGATCCAACGCGCCGGGGGGCGGAGCTACTGCCACCCCCGGCTACCTCGATGGTGAGGGGGAGGGCGGGCGCAGCTCAGCGTGGCGTTCCCATACACTAACACTCATTACACACATACACACGAACACATGCTCACACACTGGCACACACACACACTTACACACACACACACATGGGGGCAGACTGTTACGCACGTGCCAGGGTATAAGTGGGCGTTGCTCCTACTGTGTTTCTTCCTTTAGATGTGTCTGTCTTGTCGGCTTATCTCCTCGTATGCCTCTCCTTGTATAATCTGTGTCTTCTTCCCCCCCCCGTCTTACAACTCTCTCTTTCTCTCTCTCTCTCTCTCTCTCTCTCTCTCTCTCTCTCTCTCTCTCTCTCTCTCTCTCTCTCTCTCTCTCTCTCTCCTCTCTCTCTCTCCATCTCTCTCTCTCTCTCTCTCTCTCTCTCTCTCTCTCTCTCTCTCTCTCTCTCTCCTCTCTCTCTCTCTCTCTCTCTCTCTCTCTCTCTCTCCTCTCTCTCTCTCTCTCTCTCTCTCTCTCTCTCTCTCTCTCTCTCTCTCTCTCTCTCTCCCCATCTCTCCCTCCCTCTCCCTCTCTCTCTATACGGGTGTCTCTGAGGCTCTAGCTCCCAGGGCCACTCTCTCCCTCTACGTGGCTGCCTGTGGCCGAGCGGGGTTAAGAGAGCTTAGAGTTTCCCCCCCAGTGCTGTGTATCTTGAGTTAAGACGCCGCGCCGATGCTTGGCAGCCGTAACATACCCATGCGCCCCGCCCTCAGGGGGGCTCCAGAGATGCCATGTTCTTAGTTTATTTCTGCAGACGGATGGGGTGGGGGGGCGGGGGGGACTCTTCTATCAGGCGCTGCACATGTCTTCATTAGAGGAAGGAGGAGAGAGGAGGAGGAGGAGAAAGATAGAGGAGAGGGATGGAGGAGAAAGATGGAGGATGAGAGTGAGGGAGGAAGAGGAGAAAGACATGGAGGAGGAAGATGAAGGACGAGAGGGATGGAGGAGGAGGAGAAAGGAGGAGGATGAGAGTGAGGGAGGAAGAGGAGGAAGAGATGGAGGAGGAAGATGAAGGACGAGAGGGATGGAGGAGGAGGAGAAAGGAGGAGGATGAGAGTGAGGGAGGAAGAGGAGGAAGACATGGAGGAGGAAGATGAAGGATGTGAGAGATGGAGGAGGAGGAGAAAGAAGGAGGATGAGAGAGATGGATGATGAGAGGGATGGAGGAAGAGATGAAGGAAGAGAAAGGTGGAGGAAGAGGAGGAGAGGGATGGAGGAGGAGGAAAGGAATGAAGACAGATTAAGGAGAAGGAGACCTGGAGTAAGAGAGATGAAAGAGGATGAGATGGTGAGGGTAGAGGGGGAAAAGGAGAGGGGATGGGGAGAGATAACGAAGAGTGTGCTTTCAGGCATTCATGACTCCACATTGGACTTCAAATCCGAGCCCTTATTATTTTAATGTGCACTCCTTCGCTTATTTTCCACCCGCTCGTTGTTTAAATAAAGTGGACCCCTGTTGACGGTAAGGTGTGGATCCCCCTGGCTCACTTCGTATCCTACCTGCCATCTGCCTCTCTCTCTGTCACTCTGTCGGGACAGAATAATTGACGTAACCCTCCCTTAGCGCTGCAGCATGCATTATGACAGGTGCTCTCTCAGGCCTCACCAGTCACACTGGGTGAACAACAGCTCCCCAACCACGGTGGGGAAAGGAGACGGGTGGGGAGAGGGGGACAGCCAAGCGCGGTGGAGTGGGTTATGTGATGATGAGTTGTAATTGGTGATGACGTAGTGCTGTGCGTTCGCTACGTCTACTTGGCTGTGTGTTCCGGCTCATTATTTAAGGTGGACTTATTCCCAGACAACTGGGAATAAGATAGGAAATGGTAGAATTCCTGTTTACAATAGAGACACGCTCACTTTATAGACTTCAACGAGACCCATAGGATTGTAGAGATGGCGACCAGGTGTCTTTGAGTTCCTTTAGCTGTGTGAGGGTCTGCTTTTCTAATCTCTGATCCGTTGACCAGGGAAGATGGAAAGTGTGTGGTGCTAGCAGGGTATCCGCGCATCCTTAAAAAGTCTTAAAAAGTCTTAAATTCATGTTTCTAAATTGAAGGCCTTAAAAAGTCTTAAATTTGTTACTAATGTCATATGCTGGTCTTACATACTGTAACTCAAGGTCTTAAATTTGTCGGGCAGGACTATTCTTTCTCGTGGGACTTTTCAGGAAGGACATGTAGAGAGGCTTCTTTCCTGTTAGCTGCATAGATAAACGATTATCTGCATGCTTGCTAGCTAGTCTGCGACAATGGGTAGGTGCAATTCAAGGACAGTTGGGTGGAAGAAGGTATGTCCTCAACATCTATTTGGTGTTCTATATGAAGCTATACTTGGATGCAGGGCTGAAGAAAATGTTTACGTTCTGGTGAGAGGTCCATAATGACACCATTTCCTCATCTCTGCTTTTCTACAGAGGTCTCTCTTTCTCTCACCCTCTCTCTTCTGTCTCTCTTACATTACGCTCCCTGCATTCATGGGAAAATGGACCACCAATGGTTGCTACTGTTATATCATGGCCGAACCATTCTCTCTCCCAGATGAGGGTGTACTTAGGAGGCTTGCCACTGAGACAGGGAAACTGAGGTGTTTTTGAATACAGTCAGTTGGGCTTCTACATTATCGGTGGTGGAAAGCATGTTAAAAGCATGTTATTAGTGACTTGGTTCTTATAGTCTTTGTAAAACAACCAGGATATTCTGGACTTGAATGACAGATGAGCAGCATGATTTGTGACCCCTTTGAAAACAAAGGGGTCGAAAAGGGGTTTTCAGTCAACCAATTGTTAGCATAGTAACCAAGTGGTTGAAGGTTCCAAGTCTACTAGTGTATGGTCCCCAGTCTACCAGTGTCTGGTTCTAGTGTCTGGTTCCCAGTGTGTAACAACCAGTATCTGGATCCCAGTCGTGTCTAGTTCCCAGTCTCCCAGTCTCTGGATCGCAGTCGGCCAGTCTCTTGATCCCAGCCTACCAGTATCTGGATTCCAGTCTACCAGTGTCAGGTTTCAGCGTTCCAAGCAGTGTGGGGCAGGTGGTTGGTTAGCTAACCCCACAATGCGCTAACACCATCCAAAGGTCAAAGGTAGCCTGCTGTGGGACAAGGTGGGGATGTGATCGATAGGATCGATATCTTCCATATGCCACTCACCTGCTGAGAGGTAACGTCACGTTCATAGCTCAACACAGGGGATCAGATATAGATCAACGTATTAAAGGTATTATCCAGAGACCAGGAGTGCCCAAACATGTTCATACCGTACCTAACGCATCTTCATATTACATTTATATCGTTTAGTCCCACAAAGTCCCACTAGATATAACATTCTCAATACCATGTCATTACCACAACCAGTCTAGTATTTATTTTAACCAAACAAGTGCCCTAATAGTATAGATCCTATCCATCCGTTTTGGATGTGTAAATTCCCAAAAATATGTTTTTGTTTATGCTGTTTGCATTTATGTGTGTGTTTGTGTATGTGTGTGTCACATTGTGTGTGCATTTGTGTCTGTCTATGTGTTTTCAACTGGCAACCCTAGATCGACCAGCATAAATCCCAACCACAGTTTGGGTTTTTAACGCTGAGGGCCATGGGTGTGGGTCAGCGGATAAGAGCCCAGTGGGGCGATTTACACACAAAATTTGTCCTGCCCTCTCTTCTCTTGCTGGGACGCGCGTCTGCACCCTGGCCTATGAACACACAAACGTGAAAACCTGCGTAGACATACAATAGTCCAATCATCACTTTTAGAGCATCCATCAGCTTGTCTCTCTCTCCCCCACCACACACACACACACACACCACACAACAGCACACAACACACACACCTTACGCACGCACAACGCACTTCGCGCACACACAACCCCCAAGTTTTTGGGGAGGCTCCCATTAGCCCTCTGCTACACACACGGTGCCCTCTGCTACACACACTTTTACACACACACACACACACACACACACACACACACACACACACACACACACACACACACACACACACACACACACACACACACACACACACACACACACACTCCAAACCATCAGTACCCATTATACAGAAGTGGTGTAAAAGCCTGAAGAAGAAGTGAATATAGGGCAGGAAGGGGGATTAGTCATTTTCTACTTGTCAGGGTGGTGCGGTCGGAGCCACTGTGTAAAGCCCTGTTCCCTGCTAGGCTTTAGCTAGTCTAAAGATGCATTACCTCCTTCCAGGGTTGGATGCTCCTGTCAACTTTCACCTCCCTTTCACCTCCCCCCAACATGTTGGATCATAGTCATCCCTTGGTATTTGTGTGTATGTTTGTTTATTGCACCATTCGCTAAAAACATTAACATATAAGAAGGAAATGTCTATAAAAGAAAAGGGTATGAATATTGTTCTACAGCCTGGTGATGGATGGGTGTTTTATTTCAATTTTTGTGCACATGAGTTTCTCCAGCCAAAGATTGACATGTAACACTATGTTAACAAACACAATCTTCCATAAACCAAGGAAGACTGAGTGATCCCGCCCAAAAATATATTTTTTCCCCGAGACAGAAAATTGGTTTGTTACTATTGGTAACATTGTGGTTCAGATGAAGGGTGGAAGAATTATCCATGCAATGATTTCAGCTCCGGATTTTCCAGTTTGAAGTTATAAAGAGAGAACGAAACTGAAAGAAAAAGTGTAAAGAATTGGACACCACAGGGCTGGATGAGCGAGGGGCCCTGAACAGGGCAGGTTCAGGATAAGGATGAAGGGTAGAGTGACATAGTGGGCCATGCGGAAGGGAGAGCGAGGGAGAGCCAGACAGCAGTGTGTTCAATTCCTGACAGCTTCTGCTCATTTCACAGCAGTTAAGCTAGGTGAGGACGCTAACCCCCCTCGGGCTAATTCTCCTGCCAGCTGCCATCGACCTCTCTCCTTCCCTCCCTCCTGTGTTCATCCCCTCTCTCTGTTCTGCCTCCATTTGCAATTTTTTTTGGTCAGACCATGTCAACCACTGACCGTTAACACACTCTCTCAATCGAGTGATGCTAGTGCGAATGTCCTCGCTGAGGTGCTAGTGGACATTGTCTGAGTGAGATTCTAGTTCAAAGTGTCCTGAATTTTGAGATGCGTAGTGCCAACGTGTCCTTGAATGAGTCGCTTAGTTGCACGTTTTTTCTTCTAGGGATTGATTACTTTTAGAAGACACATGAGCAAAGTACTGAATGTGAGAGAGATGCTAGTGCACGTGTTCTGAGTGATATGCTAGTGCACGTGTCGCTTGAGTTTGGATGCTAGTGCACGCTGTCCTGATGTGAGATGCTTAGTGCAC
>OLKM01003716.1:0-31473 GCA_900291075.1 Melanogrammus aeglefinus | reverse complement strand
CTAAATAGCTCTTATTTTAATTATAGAAGAGAACATATCAGGATGAATCTATCATATCTGACTGCTCCTTTCTGTCTCCCTCAGGCACCAAGGTCCATGCAGCTCTTTTTGTCTCAGCATATGTTAAGTTACAAATTAGTATTATCTTCTCTGTTCACCTAAAGATTATTGTAAACAATACCTTAACTGATCCCTGCTCTTTCTTTCCTTTGTCTGCCTCTCTCTCCTCTCTCTCTCTCTTCTCTCTCTCTCTCTCTCATACTTTAGGGTGCCACTTTTTACTTACTGTGTTATAATTTTTGGTGTTGTTGTCTAGTTAGTGTAAATAATAATTACATATATTGTGTATACTTCTGTTGTTTGTTGTTCTCCTGTTCTAGCATTTTTCTGCTGACTGTGAGACGGTTATTCAAACTGTACATATATAAGCATTAGTCATTTCGAGGAGATTTGACTAGCCTGCAAACCTCATTGTTGCCCCAAATACAAATGCAGAACCCTCTCTTTCTTCAAAGTCGCTGTAATCTTTTCTTGTTTTTTTGAGTGTAAACGTTTTGTAAGCGTCTAATCACGAGGATCTAATAGTTTTTTTAATCTCCACTCCTGTTTTTACATGTGGCCATTGAAAGAACAAAAGGTTATTTGGGCTATAAAAAAAGATTAAAATTATGATCGTACCTAATTGTTTAATTCTATTTTTATAACCGATGTTACACGTTATGTATAAACAGATATTTTCATTAAACACTGAAAAGACATCTCTAGCAATGTTTCTTTGACAACCACTTTCACTTCAAGATGGGTATTGTGGCATTGTAGCCATCTCTCCAAAGATGAAAGTCTCTGTAAGTATAGTGAAAGAGTGTATGCATTTTTCAACATGGTTACTCTTATCCATGTAGGCTACTGCGCTTTATTTTAATTGTTGAAACAGCACAATATGCGCATATATCCTCTGGTATGTTGTGTGCCTCCGCATATCGTATAAATAATCATGGTGGGCTGCCATGGCCAAAAATGCCAGGGCCGATTTCTTGTCCCAGTCCAGCCCTGTCTTCAGTCCCAGGTCTCTGAGGGGTCCTGCCCCCTGACCTGGACCCAGTCTTCAGTCCCAGGTCCTGAGGGGTCCTGAACTGCACCCAGTCTTCAGTCCCAGGTCTCTGAGGGGTCCTGCCCCCTGACCTGGACCCAGTCTTCAGTCCCAGGTCTCTGAGGGGTCCTGCCCCCTGACCTGGACCCAGTCTTCAGTCCCAGGTCTCTAACTGTGCGTTCACACCAAAAGCGAATTGCGCTGCAAAGACGCTTTGGTCGCTCATAAAGTATTGCTGCGAATACTTCTGTTCGCATTTGTCGCTCAAGCCGCTCATGACGTACAATTCAATTTTGCAGACGCATTTTCAGGAGCCGTATGCTTTTAGTACAGACAGCCATATCAAAGAGTGAACTCCATACACTTTGGCCATATTGCAGAGAGCGTTTTGCTGTTGGATAAAGTGCTTCCTTCGACAGCAATGACGGACGGTGATTCCCTCCAATTACTGTACATAAATAAACTCCTAAAATGTAATTACAACCGAGAACAATAAAACGTTCCGTGCTGTAGGCTAGTTAAAATATGTTTCACTGATCTGCAAATCATGATCTGCACTCATTCGTCAAACAAATTGACATTGGCACACATGGCTAATTGCATACGGGGCACAGACTGCTGATTCCGCAAGGCAAATAATGGAACATATTTATCTATCTAGGCCTATCTGTCTCTCTCTCTAAATCTATCTATCCATCTATCAACGCGTGTGTAGTTTTAATGTGATGTATTTTCAGTTGTCATCAGCTTGTCTCCCTTGTTCGTGTGGTCTTAGGCTTATGGTCCAGTGTGACCCGAATCGCCGAAATGAATGAATGAGGATTTGTGTCATTGGTATTAATAAAAGCTTGACAGGTATCTATCTTTCTAGACCAATTAATAAAATGATCACTCAAGGCTTCGTGAATTAGTGGGGAATAGGGGAATAGAGGGATAAAGACAGAGCTATAATCCCTGTGTTATTTGTCCCTCGACTTGTTGATTAGTTTTGCTGTTATGTGACGATTTCAAAACGTGTTTAGTTTAAAGGCCATACTACACGCGATTGGTTGGTTAGATGGTGTATGGAGAGCAAATGAAAATGATCCCTGTCATGTGTCGTTTTCTTGGTATCGGCTGTTTCCCAATGTGAAGGCTGCAGCCTTGCTAGGACGCGTCCTTGCTAGTCCGCCGTTCCTATGCAGAGTGCTCCTCGAGTGCTTCCTTGTCGGACTTTGGAACGACTGGCTAGTTGTGGATGCGCTTCTGCTTCCGCTTTTTAATACTGCGTTCCGCTTGTAACACATGTGCACTTCTGAATACAACATGAAGCAATGATGTGATGTGTGTGTTGTAAATTAATATATAATTATATGTATGTATATATTAATATATAATATAATATATATGTACTGTATAATATATATATTATATGTATATATATATATATTATATATATATATATATATATATATATATATACACACACACAGCAACGTACGGTATCATTAAGTTGCAAAAACGTATTGAAAAGTGGCACAAGTCTTTAGCTTCATTATTTGCAATTAACACGATGAATCTATAAAATGCATTATGGGCACAGAGAATATTTACTGAAATCTAATATAACTTCACTACATTTTGATACGTGTGACTGCTCTGCCATTTTCAAGATCCGTCGCACGTGAGACGCACAGGATTGGTAGTTTGGGCTACATCTAGGATGCATCGCATGACATCTTGTGAACACTCTCGGAATGTTCAAAAAAGATGGACGCAAAAATGGCGTCAATTATCGAGTGTGGCTCAACATTGGAACAGGTGCTATGTCTTACGTTCCTCATGATACGTGTAGCGTCCTTAAAAGGACGCCTCGTATAATCATGCTACCTTGACATTTGTAAACAGCCTCTGTCGTTTTGAACATGTTATTATACATCAACATACACAACTGCATACTGAACACAGTATATACTGTGCACTACATACTACACCCGCCATATATGCGATTTATAGTATGCAAGTAGCACAAGTATGCAGTATGCATTCCACAACCCCTGCCACAGACCTAAAACAATTGTGATTGATTTAAGTGTCAGTTCTGGCGTTTGTTATAGTAGTGTCGCTCTCCCCTAATTATACGAACTATTTTAATTTGTGATAGTTCGAATATACCGTACCATTTATTATAACTGAATAAAATTATAACACATTATCAAATATTATCGTTCATTTCATCGTTAAGTGCTAACAATGAGTCAAGTAGGCTCAGGAGAAGTCCAACCTGTGCATAATGACGCAGTTAGCGCATTTAATATATCCAGCAGTCGTTAGGCACGTCTACTGTAGTATAATATATAAATTAGAGATATGTTTTCAGCAGTGGCATTTAATGCTTTAACCTGTTAGCTAGGAATTTATGCGACAGATATCACGTTTGATCTTATTCTGCCTTAATGCGCTGTCAAGACAAGGAGTTAATAAAACCTCAGTGATCAACACAAATAAACGATCATTTTAAATCAAATATATTTTAAAACTATTTGTACATGCATATTAATTGTGTAATCTGATTTACAATTACCAGTTGTTTTCCCATCATTAAGGTTAGAACCTTAGGGTTTTCATCGTATTGTCAGGCTGACTATTTTGAATAACAAAACTTCCAGTGGCTTGTTTTCACACTTTGTATTTGGTGGCACGGTGGACCTCGAGCACATAGACTCCGTCTTTCTAGGAGTCAGTCGAGACGAACATTGTGGAGGCCTGTTGACATGTAACTATCCATGAAGCTAAAGCGGGACATGAGAATTGGACAACGACAGTAATTGTTGAGTTGGTTATCTGCAAAAGAACCAGTGCCACGTTTATGGTAGATGTCTCTGAGACCAGAATGTTGTGATGATTCCACCTGCACATGATTGTTAATCAAGTTGCCGTAGCGCGTCGTGGTGATAAACGTTTGAAAAAGTTGTGAAGATTACGATTTGAAGACAGTATGAAGATAACGGAAACCATAGACAGAGGAGTTCGGCCAGCTTGCAACTTCACCTGCTGTGTTGAACCGGTATCGTGCCTGTATCACTCGTTCCCATTCCGCAATATTAGATACATGATTCTAGGTGCACTATAAGGAGGTTATTAGGAACAAGAAAATCGGTCACATTCCGATCCTTTCTAAACGTCATTTGTGACCAGTAAATGCGCTGCGTTATGCTTTTGTGACGCAGACAGATGCGGCCTCACATCAAGTAAACAAACCGGGCTGCTCAGGACGAGCTGGAGTTGTATGTGATGTTGAAATGTTACCACTTCCTTGTGGTAAATAATATTTGGATGTTGTATATTCTTGCTTTGCTACTCCCATCTGCCTGATAGACTTCGTTGGACAGTTCTAAACGCAGTACAGGCCAGGAGAACTCCATCATTCAAAGGTATTGTTTTGTGGTTATTCGGCCTTTCGTGTCTCCCGCTGGAAAAATACAACTCGCATCTCATCTGTGGTCCTAGAGGGAAGAAAACATTAGGGAACATCGTATGTACGTCTAATGTTGCAGTCCATCAATGATATAGTGCCCTATAATGAGTGACACTGAGAATATCGAGACATTGCTTGTATAATGCGTGCACCCTATTTAGTGCGCTAAATCCATGGTCAGGGAACGATCTTTCTGAACACAGCTTCAGTCTCTTATTTTTGTCTCTGTGTTGCGTATCGATACTCAGACGTAACTTAAATGTCACCATTTTTCGAATCCATCTAACGTGTTAACTCCGCCTCCGTTTTCTAGGCCCGTATGTCAGGTATAGTACTCTTTTGCCTCAGTGGTAGTAGTCCTTGATCGTGTCTTCGTCCACAAGTTTGCTGTCTTTTGAATATAGATGACTTGTGTAGCCGAGGTGCTTTAAACAGGTATTTCTGTTCAACAATGAGACTTCAGCCTATGCCTGTGAATTCAGGAAGACAACTATCACTCGCAGACTGGCAATCTGCTTTATTTCTGCAGCAATGCTCATATGTTCGCACTCCGGGATCATGTGTACTGACATGGCTCTGCCACCCTGTCTGATAACTGATTCGTAAATGTTCAATCAGACTACACCTGTATACTCGTATCTTAGCATTTTTCAAATGTTGTATACAATCTGTGTATACCGTATGTTCCGTACTTTTGTGAATTATTCACGCTTGTCTGTGTTACAACCATTATATTCACAAACTTGTTTAATAGCATCTGTTTTGTTATAACGAAAGTATTTAAGTGGACTTATACTAAACGGAGCTGTCATGTTACAGTGTAGTTGCACGTTTGTGGCCTTTTATAGTCTTTTGGTGGTGGTACTGTGGTGCAACTACTGATTGTCCATGCTTAGGCTTCGTGCTGTCATCAGTACTGCGATCTGAGCATGTTTTTTTTATTTTCTTTCTTGGAGAATATGCAGATATCATGGTCATGAATAGATATGGAGAGAGATATGGAGAGAGAGAGAAGGAGATATGGAGAGAAGGAAATACAGAGAGAGAGAGTCAGACACTGACTAACACACTGGATACTGCTTAGATATCCTTCTTTATTGAATTATGTTGACTGTTATTGTTTTTTGATATTTCATTTTATTGATTTGTTGTAATGTTAATGCTTTGGTAATGTTCATTTTACGTTTTTTGAGAGAGGAGATATATGTTTCAGGAAAAGGGAGGGGAGACAGTAAGACAGAAATGAGTGTCGAGAGAGGGAGAGAGGAGACGAGGAAAGAGAGAGGAGATGAGGAAAGCAGTGGTTCAGCTTCAAGAAAGGAGAATAAATACACTCAAAAAAAAAAATCATTGGATCAACGTGATTTTATCATGCCACCTAAATTCCACGTAAACAAATCATGTTATGTCAGCGAATCTTAATCATGTTATTTGAACACATTGTACATGTGTAGGTTGAACATAATGTTAATATCTTTTCATTCAACTAATTTGCATCTTGTTGAATTTATTTGTTTGTACTTCATTGAACCAACATGATTTTATCATGCCACCTAAACAAATCATGTTATGTCAGCGAACCTTAATCATGTTATTTGAACACATTGTACATGTGTAGGTTGAACATAATGTTAATATTTTCATTGAACTAATTTGCATCTTGTTGAATTTATTTGTTTGTACTTCATTGAACCAACATGATTTTATCATGCCACCTAAACAAATCATGTTATGTCAGCGAACCTTAATCATGTTATTTGAACATAATTTTAATATTTAAATTAAACTAATTTGCAGGTTTTTTTTATCAAATCAATTTAAATGTATTATATTATTGGTCAAACAACTTAGTCCAACATAATTTCACCTTGTTGTAGTAATTCATGTGGGGTTTGTCAGTTTAACTAATGTTGATCTTGCAAGTGTTTCTTTCATTCCTAGTACAAGAATGTATTGTATACGAACAAATGTGCATAAATAGATAGCATACAAATTCAAAATTTTACAATTTTATTCAACATTTTGGTCTGAAAAACCGATGTAATGCAGGTGCACACACACACTCGCAATTTTTTTTACCCAAATGCATGTACACGCAGGTACACACACGCAGGTACGCACACACGCAGACGCAGGCACGCAGACGCACACAAAAAAAACCGCAGGTACACACGCAGCTACGCACACGCAGGTACGCACACGCACAAAAAAAACGCAGGTACACACACGCAGGTACACACGCGCAGGTACGCACACGCAGGCACGCACGCAGACGCAGGCACGCATACGCAGGCACGCAGACGCACACACAAAAAAACCCGCAGGTACACACACGCAGGTACACACACGCAGGTACGCACACGCAGGCACGCACGCAGACGCAGGCACGCATACGCAGGCAACGCAGGACGCACACCACACACAAAAAAAAACCGCAGGTACGCACACGCAGGTACGCACACGCACGCAGGCACAGGCACGCAGACGCACAAACAAAAAAAACCGCAGGTACACACACGCAGTACCAGACGCAGTACGCACACGCAGGCAACGCACGCACACGCAGGCACGCACCGCAGGCACGCAGCACGCAACACACAAAAAAACGCAGGTACACACACCGCAGGTACACACACGCGCAGGTACGCACACACGCAGGCACACGCACGCAGACGCAGGCACGCATACGCAGGCACGCAGACGCACACACAAAAAAAACCCGCAGGTACACACACACGCCAGGTACACACACGCAGGTACGCACACGCAGGCACGCACGCAGACGCAGGCACGCATACGCAGGCACGCAGACGCACACACACAAAAAAAAACGCAGGTACGCACACGCAGGTACGCACACGCACGCAGGCACAGGCACGCAGGCACAGGCACGCAGACGCACAAACAAAAAAAACGCAGGTACACACACGCAGGTACGCACACGCAGGCACGCACACACGCAGGCGCAGGCACGCAGACGCACACACAAAAAAAAACGCAGGTACACACACACGCAGGTACGCACACGCAGGCACGCACGCAGACGCAGGCACGCATACGCAGGCATGCAGACGCACACACAAAAAAAACGCAGGTACACACACGCAGGCACGCACGCACACACACACACCATCAAAAAAAGATTCTCTGCTCAACAAACATGCAAGACCCTCTGAACTAGTTTTAAACTTATAAAAATAAAAATAAATCTCCACAGACTGTCTATCTGGAGGGAATTCACTCCATCAGCTTATTTTTTAGGAACTGTGCCTTTGAGGACAGCCTCTGCCCATCCAGATTGAGAAGAATTTTCTGTACCACTTCGAATGTACACTTGAGGTCTGCTGGGTAGGTTAAGTTAAGGCAGTAAATCAGTCCAAATAAAAGCACGAAGGCCATCCCGATGTTGCCAAGATCGCTGATCACCTCCTCTCCCTCGATGAGGATGCCAACGTTCCTCTAGTTCGTCTCCAGGCTCCGCGCCTTCCCTTTTCATTGCGTAGACTCCCAGCACAGTTTGTGCCTTGCAGGCGCTGACCTCGGTGTCTGTGTTCTGTGGGATATAATATGTACATCGTTTTATTTGTGCTTGAATTTTATGAGTTCAAACCAGCTCTGCACAAAATAGATAAAAATTATCAATATTGTATTAAAACTAAAACTACGTTATGTCTGTCATAAAACAAACAATTTCTATTTGTAATTAGTTTCAAATGTATGTTTTTGCCACTTTAAAAGATGTAGTGCGTTAGAACATGTATTTTGGCACATCTAGTCGTAATGATATAGAGGTCAACGCTCCCCTGCTAACCCCAAACTTGAACCACGACATGGAGGAGAAAGGGATTGTTGGCGGCGAATGTCTCCCGCTTGAGCCCCGCTGAGGGACCACCGCCGGAGGCGGAGGTGCATAAGCGCTGCCCGGCAAAGATCCCTTTCTCCTCCTTGTCGTGGTTCATGTTCTTGAGAGAGTCAAAGCCAAAGTTCCTTCCCCCCCAATTCATTCTCAACCTTGGCTGAGATAACCCCCAATACGAGTCTCGTTGTAGAAATACCAGAGACGAGAGTCCGACGTGTTATGCGCCATCACACCAACAGCAGAACGGTTATCCAAATAACAAGGAAGTGTACAACACTTGCGTTACAGTCCTGGAGCTCTATATCTAAATAATATAATACATAGATATCTATATCATATAACATATTGTGTGCGCCTCCAGACGATATTATGATGATACTCTGGTTCTTCCACTTTCACATCAACCTGAAGTCGACTGAACCGCGCTCTGCCTGCTGCCGGCTGCCCGCTGCCGGGCGATGGTGCCTCGCGGCAACCGGCGGCATGTCGCAGTTCATGTACTTCAGCGAGTCAAACCAAAGTTCCTTTCCCCCAATTCCTTCTCAACCATGGCTCAGATAACCCCCACGACAGTCTTGTTGTGGAAATACAAGACACGTCAAAGAACCGACAAGAAACACTTGCGTTACAGTGTGTGTATTCACACACACACATGTGGCGCTCGCACGGTCGAATCTCATTGGCGGGCCAACGTCTCTGGGCGGGCCAGGCAGAGTAAGGGGAGGAGCTGAGATTCCTGATGACGTCATGAGCACAGACATCAGTGATGTTGATAGGTTTTCAATGTAGTGAGTCCCCGGGACCCACAGGTGGCGAGTTGGGTGGGTCCCTGAGAAATTCAATGGGTCCCGACTCCCCAGTTTAAAAAATGTGTTTCTTTTTTATTATTATTCTATTTCTTAAATTAAATGTATATAAATGAACGTATATGGAGGCAGAAGTAGGTACAGGCAATGTTGAGGTACTCTCTCTAGGCTGATCAGAGTCAGGGAGGAGTGCAGAGGTAGTGGGGACAGAAAATGCAGCTGCAATAGTTTGCTGACCTGCAATAGGTTTCATCTTTTTCTTTGGTGGCATTTTTGCGTTCTCTCTTCTCTGCCTGTTTCTCGAGAAAAACGGGATCTCGTTGGAAGCGCGATGTATGCGCAGGCGCCGTTTGGGCATAACAATATGGCGGCTGCCGTTCAATGTAGTTTATCACCACCACCGGATTATGTTTCATTTATTTCATTACAGCACGTCCCCTAAATGTTACAACATAATCGACACGAATGAGCACAGCATCGAGCAGGGGAAACGTGGGTTTATTTACTATGAAGTTCGTATTTTTAATTGTTGAAATGAAATCAGCGGTGACGAGCTAGTTGTTTTGGTAGCGGCTAAATTAGCATGTCGCGATACTTTGTACAGGGGATCACGTCTGCGCCGAGTAGATGCGCAGAGGGTTGAAACAGCGCTTGTCCGGTCTGCTCACAAGAAGGTTTCTTTGGCCAGTTACTGTGATTAAACACAAGTTGTTTAATGTTCACAATGTATCGTTTTTCATGGGGAAAATGAGATGCGTCCCCGGGACGCATGGATAGTGAGTTTAGTGTGTCCTTTCAGATTTTAATGCGTCAGGGACGCAGGACGCGTACCTAGCAACATCACTGAAATCAGCGCGCTTGAGCCTCCGTTTTTTCAAAGGCGAGCAGAACAGCTAGTGCTAGTTTTACACCAAACGCAAGTTTTAGCCACTGGGGGACCATAGGCAGGCTAGGGGAACTCATATTTATGTTAGAAAACCTCCCAAAGTGAGATTTTCATGTCATGGGACCTTTAAGTGATGAGGTGAAGATGTATTTATGGAAGTATATGGAAGGCTCATTCTAACATCATACAAATAAAACCTTTTATTTAAGAGATTATATACTTATTAAGCCAAGTATTTTTCGGGAAAAACACCAATTCCTCTACACAATGCACCTTTATATGTATCACACTTGGTTACTCCTAGAATTTATCATATAAAGCGAATAAATATTGTTTATTTCCAACTTGTTTACAGCCTCTTAAATCAAACATTGTGTATGTAACTCACCATATAATCCTTGAATAATTTATCTGGGTCTTCGTTCAGGTAGACGAACAAGGACTTGAGGACACATGCACGTTTTGTTTCAATTGTGTCGTCCTGAGGGAAGAAAAATAAACTTGAGACAATATTCCATCTTTTTGTTAATACTCTTGATAGCACAGGGACAAGAGGCATAATCAACTCTTTAATACAAACCTTGGAAATGTCCACGATGAGATGGCTCATTTTTCTTCCTTGCACTCCACCCTTGCCCTGAAATAACTCCATCAGGCGGGGAGTGTACCGGTCAAGAGCAGCAAAGAATGTTGAGATAAGAGGTACAGTTGATATGCGATGGAACTCCTTATTGATCTGGAAATACAATAATGCACATGTCACTTACCCTTTCAGAACCAACACAAAAATGAACAATGACCCATTAGTTGTTTAATCACCATCAGTGGAGAGAAAAAGGAACTGCCAATAATAAAACCTCAGTACACATAAGACAAGCACCTCTTTCGCATTGAACAGAGCTGGCCATCTGCTCTTGACGTCTGTAACCAAGGGCTCTCCTTCAAGGATTTCCTGCCTCCTGTATGAGAATGTGTTCTCCATTTTCAATGTCACAACAAAGTCATTGTTCCTCTTCTTATTTTCTGAAAGCAGTGCGACTCTTTCCTTCTCAAGACTCTCAGTGGTTTCTCCTTTTGGATGCTGCGGACAGTAATTCACTTCCGCCCTTCTAGGCTTTTTGACATTCAGCGCTGCCGAACGCTTGTCTTGGTTCTTGTTCTTGAGGGAATTGATTGTTACCTCAGAGCATCCCAGGCCTCTCAGCTTGGACCGGAAGTTTGCCATTTTGTATTTTAGGCTTATCTTCCACCCGTAGCAGCCATTGAAGGATCCTTGCTCCCTCAAACATGGATGCTTTTTCACAAGTGCTTCTGCAACTTCATTCAAATCGTAGTCAGTGGGATAGGCTTTGAATTTGAGAATTTCTTCTGACAGGCGTTCCAGGATGTGAGATTTAAGCTTTGGTTGGAGGCTAAGGTGAGACCCTCTTGCGCTGTATTCAGCATCAGCTTTTTCGAGCTGTAGTTCAGACTCATAATTAAATTGAGGGATAGAGAAAACACTCGGCCAAGACCTCTGCCGTGCAGAGGGTGAAGACGATGCTGATGAAGCTGATGAAGCAGGCTCGGTATTTTCCGTCTCAACAGAGGAAAATGAGGTATCAAGGTGCTCAACAGGTACTAGCTGGAGCGTAATTGATTCTTCTGCAGAAGAATTATGCAAATAGACCACCTTTAAGGTGGCTTTGTTGTCAATTTCCGCGATCGCTGAAAGATTAATAAATTCCATCCCAAAATCGGCGTCCTGATATTGTAGACGAAAGTCCTGGTCCAATCCAAAATTTTGTTTTAACGTCTTTATCAATTCCTCGATGGAGTCTGGTCTCCCTGCTGGCAGAACGATTTTTCGGGCATCGTCTTCACCCAGGATGACCCTCAGTATCATAGGTTGGGTCATTATGGAGACCTGAAAACGCAAACAAAAAGGTTGAATTTGGCACAATATGCACTTTCTGTGTGATGGCTTGTGATGTTTATTTGACAGGTACAATGCACAGGTCCTTAGCAGTACCAGCAAGACAGTCCTTAGCAAGACACTTAACCCTAATTGCTCCTGACGAGCTGGCTGTCGCCTTGCATGGTTAACTCTGCCGTCGGTGTGTCAATGTGTGTTAACCGATGTAAGTCGCTTTGGATAAAAGCGTCTGCTAAATGCCCTAAATGTAAATGTAAACACTTCACCTTGAAGATAACAGTCTATGATGAGAACATGATTGGGTTGATTGTGGGTGTGAATACTTACAAACATTACTCCCATTATCCGTGCAAGTTAGTGTGTCTCTTCAGAGAAACCAGACGCAGGCATCCCACTGAATAGGCAGCTAACGGGTAGTCATCGAGTAGTTCCCCATGCTCAATCAGAGCCACCTCTCTCACATGTGACGTGTCCAATTCAAAAGCTCGAAAATGCTCTCTATACCAACTAGAGAACTTTTTTACAATAAAATGTATCTTGCCTTGCAAAATACAAATCTGCAGAATTTCAGCTAACTCGGGCAGACCAAATAATTGCCCATGGACAAGAATCATTCCTTTGTTGTAATTCATTCCATTGTATGAAGCAAAGTTTGTAATGTGGACATCAGTCTCATCTGGTAATCTTTGCTTAATAGCAGCTGCAATGTCACCTTGCAAAACATCCACGGGTACTGATGAGACACTTGTTACCGACAAAGGTGTCCTATGGTCAAGACAGTGCAAGTCAGAGGCAATTGCAAGCTGATGTTTTCTTGCAAGAGTGAGAGATATGTTTTTGAAACAGTTGGTATGGCGAGCAATCTGTTTGAAGACACTATGTTTTGCCTCGAATCTCATAGTCCATGCATGGACAAGAGGGCCAAATTGGCGAATCAGAGCAGGATAGTGCTCCAAAAAATGATGTTTAGGGAGAAGACGGTTGTTGGGAAAAAGGTCTTGGTATCTCAGGCGATGTTCATCAATTTTGAACTCGAGGTAAGCTATTGACTCATCAGAGTGGACAGGGGCTACAACAAGCTCCACTATGTCCTTTAGATCCAAAACAACATGCCATACAGGTTCATCCTCCGGAACAAGTGGACCAATGATCAGAGGCAACAATCGAAGCAGGGCCCAATTCTCGTGTGCATTTCCACCAATGCTTTTTTTTACCGAGAAAGTCTGTGGTATTGCAGCAGGACGATTTGTTTTATCTGCCCATTTATATTCAAAAGTTTTGATCAAATTGTTAAGTTTTTCTAAAGTGAAATACTTTTTTGAAATCAAAAGAGAAAAACAATGAGCTAGCTCTACAGGTATAATGCCCTCAAAAAGATCATGGGCAAGATCTGGAGGATAACCTGCAGTAAGATGAAAATGTGACAGAGCCTTGCTCAGAACACATTCACGTTTAACACCACAGTATGCACTTGCCTTTTCCAGTGCACACTTTAAGTGTGCATCATGAAGTTCCAGCGTTCTGCGCTCAAAACGACCAGCTGTCAATGACTGAATTTCTGTTTTCTTAGCTGTACAGAATCTACAGATGTATTCACCAGAGAAACTTTCTACAAAACCTGCCAGGCCATGGGCACCTAGGTTATCAGCTATTACACAACTCACAGTGCCTTTGATACACTTATTCAATTGACTGATGAACAAACCATGCTCCTCCAGAATTACCAGATCTTTCAAAAGTGGATCCAACACTTCTTTGAAACCGAATTTCCTCAAATCGTCACTTTTACAAAGAACAGCTAAATAAATTGATGAGAGAGCAGAATGAGAGCCAGGCGGCAAATTGTCCAAAACCCAATACACCCCACAAAGCTTGTGCTTTTTGCGAGAGGTCCCAAGAGGATTACAAACCTCAAATTCGTCGATGTAAAGTTTTATGGAAAATCTCAACTCATCAACAGCTAGAAAGCTATTTGTTTTGTAATTTTCACCATCTCGAAAAGACCTGTAAACTCGTTGATCACCATGCAAAGCTTCTCTATTTATTTGAGCTGTGTGTTCTTCAATCACTTTATTCACTATTTTATTGTGACTCAGTACTTCCTGCAATAACTGTAATAATGGGACATATTGAAATGACCTCCTTTGTTCCACAGATAAAATATACTCGGTCGCTTCAACAACTCTAAAATGAACCTTGTAATATTTTTTCTTTATAGGATGTGGCAAGAGGGCCAGACCTTTCAAAACTTTTAGAGACAGGGTTAGAGACGAATACAGAATTAGCAAGTTCTTCGACAACTGCCGGACCAATATTGAGGTTATGGCTCTTGAAGATTTTCTGTAAATTGTATGCTTTGTGACAGTACACTAGCTGAACTTAGAAAATGCAACTTCTTCCAGTAACTCATCACACCTTTTGCAGGAATATGAAATATATGTTCTAATTTTAACAATATTGCTGCTATTTTCCGCTCAATAACTTCTGGCAGATTTTCCACAGCTCCAATTTCCTTTACTGTCACTGTCTCAGCCTCAACTTCATCAAATGACACATCAGCTGGATAGCCAGTCCCAACACCGTCAGAGGCAACCGGTCCTTCAACGGGGTTCACAAACTTAATCACACTGGTTTTAAAATCTTGCAGTGTGTGTGGATGATGCTTTCTCTTTTTGTGAGTGTTAAATGTACTATTAATATTGGTTTGGAAAGAGCATCCAAGAAATACACAACCAACCGTCTCACAACTTCGCAGATGTGTCCCAATGTGAACAAAAAAGTCCCTCTCAGTAGAGAGGTCACTACGTCCGCATACCTCACATTTAAATGTTACTGAATTCAACGCAGTCTGTGTAGGTTGGAATGAATGAGCTTTATAGACATGGGTTCGGAGTCCAGTCCACGTCCTGCATGTGCAAGGCACAATTTGCCTATAATGCATTGATATTGTTGGCTCTTCCCATAATGATGATGTAGATTCTTATAATGTTTTCAGTAATTTGTACCCTGCTAATCTTCTGGGTTACACAATGTCTGCACTGCCACATAGAGGTCAGGTCACTGTAACAAAAAATTATAAAATAAAGATTAGCAAATAATTCTATGCACATAATCAAGGGAATGTGATCTTGAATAAATAAATAAATAATAAATGAAGCAGGGTAGTTTATTTGATGAATGAAAGGAGCAGTACTTTGCATCTCCCCACGACATGCATGCCACACAAAGACGTTAATGGCAGGTTTTATTGTTGTGTTTTGTGTGCTAAAATAGGCTGAGATCTAATATGTTATTTCAAGCAATCATTAGAACATTTAAAGATTGATCATAGACAACATGCCACCTACTTTCTCCCATTGAATATGCAAGGTACGGGTCAGCACTTTAACACATCTTCTGAGCGAAGAATCTAGGAATTTTGCAAGTGGACTTTTTATTTTAGCTTATATATTGATGCAGGTGATGAGTTTGTATTAACAGCACAATGTAGTAGTCAATGTTGACACAGATAAATGTGAAGGAACTCTGTTAACAGCAAGGCTTATAAAAAATGTGTGAGCAAAATACTCATAAGGCACTCAGGAATGAGTAAATTCAGTTTGCAAAAAATTATTCTAACTGATATCGCTTAATGAAAATGTTTATTTATGTTTGTACATATGGATAAACAATCTGAATACAATAATTAACTTACCATGTGAGGCTAAAGGTATCGCAAGACAAAATCTGAGCAGGAGAGACAGCCTACTTCTTCTGTGATGTATTTCTGGTGAAAAAAAAAGAAACATGAACGTTTTAAAATGTTTAAACATGGCATCTGCCCGGATGCAGACCGTCGCTGGCCTCTGGCATACTTGCCACATATATATTATTTCGCGCTGGAGGCAACGAACTGAAGATGAGAGATGAGAGCGACTAAAATGTTGGTGGTGCTATTTGGACATTCAATAGCATATTTTCGGCAATCATATACCCTCCGGTAACGTTCTTAATGCAACGGAAACATGGAACACGTTCACCTCCTCCAGTAAAATAGACGGACCTTAGCTTACAGAGGCGGGCCGTCAGGGCCAGCCAAAAGGCCTTCTCTGCTGGACTAGACCTTTCAGCACGTAATACATTTTTTTTATTAAATATATAATTGATACCTTGTAATATATATATATATATATATATTATTATATATTATATATTTTTTTTTTTTCATTCTATTTTATTAAGTTTGTTTCACCATAAGTCTAAAATAACGGTATTATATTATTTTTCCTTCAGTTGCGTTGCACTGCCAGCACGAATAATATATATATTAGCGCGCAGCGACGGACTGGACGGTCTGGCATTCGGGCAGATGCCATAGGGCCGCGCGCCTCCGTGGGCCGGCCAATCATGCTTGTCGGCGTATCGTCGCGCGCGGGCCGCTTCGTCGCAAAATAGTATAGAATGAAAATAATATTAATATATATTTCAAAGGTATCATTATATGTCAGAATAAAAATAATGTATTGTTATGAAAGGTTCTAGGTCCAGCAAGAGAGGCTTTGCTGCCCTGACGGCCCGCCTCTGTAAGCTAAGATCCAAACGTGTCATTAACACACCGAAATTAACACTGATGCACACGTGCACTAACACCATGGCTATGACCATGTGCTAGCACTCCCCCACTACCCATGCACACGTGCGCTAGCAAACATGGCTATGACTAATGTGGTGGCACTGCCGCTTACCAATGACTCGAGAGTGCCAGTGTGGTTTGTTACACATACATTGCCCATTTCTTTCAATACGAAGCACGAAAATAACTTTGAGAATACTCGGGTTGGTCCATGGGCCGTAAATTATAGACACCCTGCAAGGGCGGAGTTGAGCTACTTACCGCTTAACTAGGAAACGAGTGACAGAGAAAACTTGGGAAAATGTAATCATAAGGGCTAATAAGTACAATTTAACACTCAGCACGGTTAATAATATACATTCGTGAATTATAGAGATCATCAATTACTTACTACGTAAATTGAAGGATGCTATACGATAAAATATGGAGCAAGTGCTAGTCGTCGTCCGTAGGTGGTATCAGTCTCGTGTCATTCCGGTCGGGTCCCAAGGGGGGGAACGAGCATGCCTGCAATTAGCCTCACAGTACAAGTACGCCAGTCCATTGTCTTGAATTTTAATCCACTTTACATTGGATTGATATATATGTTTCTAATTGATCTGCATTTTCTTAAAATCAGCTATTATGAACAAGAATGAATCATGTAATGACGAAAAACATGTTTCAATCATTTCATGTTAACATAATTCTAGCTTGCTAATCAAACACATGCCCTAGTTCATTTTTTTGAGTGTGGTGGCAATGTTTTTTATGACCTGGGGCCCTGTGGTGCTGGTTAGTTCGAGCCTAGTTAGAGTGTAAGGGGCCTGGTTAGAGTATAAGGCCTATTAGAGTGTAATTAGAATGTAAGGGGCTTAATTTGAATGTAAGGAGTTTAATTAGAATGTAAAGGGGCTTAATTAGAATGTAAGGACCATCATATCCCGTCACTTCTATGGAATATTGCACTACGGTCCTCTTATGTTGTTGCACTACGGACCTCTATATTGTTGCACATAGCGGATCAGGGAGTTAATGACTCTATTTGGATGTAAACCTACCGGCACTTTCAGCTGCTCATGTTTGGTTATTTTCATTTCACTGCTGTCGTTCATTAAAGCAAGTGAACAAATGGAAAGTTGTTCTTATTTATAACCAAACATCTGGATTAAGCCAAGCAGACATCTCCCACGTCGCGAAAGAATGCGGACCGCGAGTGTATTTACAACTGACGTCGCCCGGGAACCCGGATATACGAGCGCAACTTTGAAAACAAAGAAACAAAAATACAAAACCGAGACCAAGGATGAATGCGCCTTGCCCTATCGAGGAGTGTGACCATGTGGCTGCACATGCTGAAGCAGCAGTGGTGGTGGCCATGCTGAACATACACGCGACCACACACGCTGCAGCCCCCAGGGAACCGCGCGCAGCACATGCCAAAATGGAGATGACTCAGGCCGCCCGCCATAGCGGTTGGCTGGACAGCCGGGGACCTGTGCCGTGTTCCATAACCGTACTTCCATGAGTTATTCTGTAAAGGAAGTACACTTTCTGCAATCTATCCGTACTCACTTGAGTACACTAATTTTTCAGATGTGAGTGCTGTTCCAAATCGAGGGTACTCTGTGTGTGCACTTTACCGGAAATGACTGATCACGATCACGACGAGCCGCGCGCTCGTTCACCCGCCAAAAACATCCCGCTTTGAAGTGTGGAATAAAGTACCGTTTGTGTTTAAACATCTTTTTAGTTGTGCATATGGGTTCGTTAACGCAGCAAATGTGGAGAATGCGCCGACGAGTCGTCTGACGTTACCTCCTCCTCCTGACGGAGACAGAAGGCAATGCTAGGGTAGGTGTTATTTAAACGTCATGTATGCTTTTTTTTGTCTACCAACGTGCCCATATAACAGCAGCATTAGACCTGTCATTTAAGTTATAGTGGGGGTTTACTTTTGTGATTATAGTTATTAGTCGTAGTCATGATATTATGATATCAATGATCAAGTTTAGTCTATTTTTTCGAGTTGAGCACTCAGCCTGGCTCCGCCTCTTCCGCTACGCGCGTAGCTTAAGATGGCTGCCGTTGTGTACGGGCAGTGTCCTTCGATCCACACTTCACGATTAGCCGTTTTTGAGTACGACATCCGGGTCTCTTGAATGTATACTCTTTTTTCGCGGATCTGAATTGGAACGTACTGTGTACTCAAATTTTGGCTAGTAAGTACGGACAGTACGGGTATTGGAACACGGCAGGTCATACTTCCTAACCCGCTGGGGTGAGCACAAGAGGGGCACTTAACTAATTGGATCAGATGTTGTCACACAACTGCTAGAGTGCTGTGAGGAGGATCTTGAGAAAAGAACCACTCACCCGTTGCTGCAAAGCCAAGAGCCTAGTGGACACTGGATGAAAAGGGACGTTCTCTCTGCGATGAGGGCGCTCTACGCTGTCCATGCAGAAAACACAATGGTAGCTCGAGTGGCCCTGTCTAACATGCGACAGGGACACAAAGAGCCCATCCGATCGTTTCATGCTCGCTTAAAGGGGCAGGCAGGCACGTGTAAATACAAAATGACATCCACTAAGGATGGGGTGTGACCAGGCAATGACTTCAAGCAGAGGAAAAGTGTTGCGATGTGATCGCCCGCGGGCATAGAGCAGATCAAGAAATACAGCTGGATCTGCTTGGCCGAAAAAAGGAATCAGGATATGCCACATTGTCGCAGGAGTGATTGAGCACGGCGTCTTGCATCTTTGACAAGTCTCAAAGCCCAACATGCCCTCGCCACCGGACCCTGGTGCAAGGAGGGCGTTGGCTTCTGGCTGTTCCAGAAGCCACTGTCAGAGGCGCGGCCAAGTAAGGCCCGTGAAGGAGTCAGGGCCCCACTTCACCCATCGGAAGCTGCCACCTGCCAGGCTCTCCCGGCGCGGGATGCAGCCCACCTCTATCGTGCCAGTGGTGCCGTCCCAGGACGCCCCTCGTACGCCGCCGCCAGCCTCTGTGGCCACTGTGGCCCCCTCACTGCCCACTGCCGCCGACGACCGTGTGCCGCCGACAGGCTGCGCCGGTCTCCCCCAGAGAAGGCCAGTAGGTGCCTGCCTGGCATTAAGGACTTTGCTGTGGGGATAGTCTTTAATGGTTTTGTGTGGGCATTGGTGTTCATGTTGGACTTTCCGCTCTTTTTTTATGGCATAAAGTGCGATATATTTTTTGTTTTTTATCAGCCTTTTGTGTAGAGTGTTTAAAGGAGCTCAGGCGGAGAATAGCTGGAATATTGCCACTCGGTCCTCTTTATGTTTGTTGCAACTACGGACCACTATGTTGTTTGCACAGGGAAGAGGAAGTTAATGACTCTATTTGTGATGTAAACCTACCGGCACTTTCACTGCTCATGACATGTTTGTTATTGTCATTTCACTGCTGTCGTGGACGAATGATCGGGTAACAAATGGAAAGTTTTGTTCTTACTTAGCTTTCTCATGTTTTTATGCAACATATCGGACAACATGCTAGTATACTCATCATTGCTAAAATTTCACATAATTCCACATAATATAAAAAGGTCAAAATATATTTTTGGCCCGTGCGTAATTGTGCGTAATTGTCAAGATGCACATTTAAATTAAAACTCACCTTTCTTCTTTTGGACGACTACATTTGCATTCAATTTACTTATTTCCCTGTCTCTTAGTCATATTTAGGGATACACAGTTGAACATCCTTTTATTTATTTTAAAAAAAAAAAACTACCAGGTCATACCGGATAACATGACATTCGTTGCGTTTGAAACAGGTGTTTCAATCGTCCCCGACAGCGACGACTGACACTTTAAACCGTTTTTACCCCTAAACTTTCAAAAACTCTGAACATTGCACACTTTAGCAGCACGGTTAAAGTACTTAATTCATCTGTTGTATAGTTCATATTATTATTGCATGAAACAACAAACGACAACCATTTATTACAAAAACGAAACTACCGCCAAGAAGGATTTTACTTAGCGCCTCTCGGAAACAACAGGTTCGGGGATAACATTTGAACGGTGGGGACGTATTACATGAAATTTCCCGGGGTTGGTCAGTCTTGCCTGCTGAACGTAGTGACAGAATTTTGACGTGAAAGCCTTGCGTGGTTTTCGAGGAAGTCGCTGTGTCTCAAATCGTCCGGTGTGTGTCAATTCGACCCGGCTCTAAACCCTATTTTATAGAAAATATTTGCCATCTAGAACCGCTCGTATTTAAGCGGGAATGTCACGGTTAGCGGTGCAGGCCAGGCAGGTAGGACCCAAACGCAGACCGGTTCAATAAAAGGAAAATTTATTAACGTCAAAAGGCAAGGCACAACGGGTGACGCGGGTAACACGGGGAACCACCGGGAACACACAGGACAAACAAAACTCCCAAACTAAAATGAATTCCGACAAGCAACAAAGGAAAGACAGCATGTGGCTTAATACCAAACACACACAGGGCACGCAACGAGTAACAGCTGGAAACACATTAGGGGAGGAGCAGTTATTCACACAGGAGGTAAACCTGACATGGGGAGAAACAAGACAGATACCAAAGAAAACGACACCATGACAGGGAATCATTTTCATTTGCTCTCCATACAACCAATCTAACCAACCGAATATCGGGTGTACTGTCATGCTTAAACTAAACACGTTTTTGAAATCGTCACATACACAAACTAATCAACAAGTCGCGAGGGACAAATCACAAGGGAATATAGCACTTGTCTTTATCCCTCTATTCCCACTATTCCCCACTATTCATGGAGCCTGAGGTGAATCATTTTTAATTGATTGGTCTAGAAAGATAGATAGCCTAGTCAAGTCTTTATTAATACCAAATGACACAAATCCTCGGGAATTCATTTAGGCGATTCGGCTCACACTGGACAATAGCCTACAAGCCAACAGAGAACAAGGGAGACAAGTCTGACTGGACTCACAGAAATATCATCAGATTAAAACTACACACGCGTTGATAGATGGATAGATAGATTTAGAGGGAGAGACAGATGGGCCTAGATAGATAGATAAATATGTTCCATTATTTGCCTTGCGGACCCAGCCAGTCCTGTGCCCGCATGCAAATTAGCCATGTGTGCCAATGTCAATTTGTTTGACGAATGAGTGCAGATCATGATTTGTAGATCAGTGAAACATATTTTAACTACCCTACAGCACAGAACGTTTTATTGTTCACGGTTGTAATTACATTTTAGGAGTTTATTTATGTACAGTATATTGGAGGGGAATCACCGTCCTATTGCTGTCGAAGCACTTTATCCAACAAGCAAAACCGTGCTCTGCAATTATGTGGCAAAGTGTATGGGGAGTTCACTCTTTGATATGGCTCTCTGTACTAAAAGGCATACGGCTCCTGGAAATGCGTCTGCAAAATTGAATTGTAACGTCATGAGCGTACGCGCACAAAGGCGAAACGAAGTATTCGCACAAGCAATACTTTATGAGCGACCAAAGCGTCTTTGCAGCGCAATTCGCTTTTGGTGTAAACGCACAGTTAGAGACCTGGGACTGAAGACTGGGTCCAAGTCAGGGGGCAGGACCCCTCAGAGACCTGGGACTGAAGACTGGGTGCAGTTCAGGACCCCTCAGGACCTGGGACTGAAGACTGGGTCCAGGTCAGGGGGCAGGACCCCTCAGAGACCTGGGACTGAAGACTGGGTCCAGGTCAGGATCCCTCAGAGACCTGGGACTGAAGATTGGGTCCAAGTCAGGGGGCAGGACCCCTCTGAGACCTGGGACTGAAGACTGGGTCCAGGTCAGGGGGCAGGACCCCTCAGAGACCTGGGACTGAAGATTGGGTTACAGTTCAGGAGCCCTCAGAGACCCTGGGACTGAAGACTGGGTCCGGGTCAGGGGCAGGACCCCTCTGAGACCTGGGACTGAAGACTGGGTCCAGGTCAGGGGGCAGGACCCCTCAGAGACCTGGGACTGAAGACTGGGTGCAGTTCAGGACCCCTCAGAGACCTGGGACTGAAGACTGGGTCCGGGTCAGGGGGCAGGATCCCTCAGAGACCTGGGACTGAAGACTGGGTGCAGTTCAGGGCCCCTCAGAGACCTGGGACTGAAGACTGGGTCCGGGTCAGGAGGCAGGACCCCTCAGAGACCTGGGACTGGAGACTGGGTCCAGGTCAGGGGTCAGGACCCCTCAGAGACCTGGGACTGGAGACTGGGTCCAGGTCAGGGGTCAGGACCCCGTAGAGAGCTGCTGGGACCCAAGGGGCTGGAGGGACATTCCCAGGTGTGCTGCTAAGGACAACCAAACAGAAAGCTCATGGAGAAGAAACATCTTGCTCAGCTTGAAAGAGTTAAACTGAAGAAAGGAGAAGAACCATCGGCTGAACCACACGAGAACCTTCAGTTTGGATCCACCGAGTTGTTTATTACAATTATGCTTCATTAACCAATACAACGAAGAAAAATAGTCCCTTACATGTACACAATAAATACAAGGACTAAAATCGTAGAAGAAGCAGGCAACTACACAACATCAACAAGGTGTGGAGCACGTATCTTTAATTAACTGACGCATGTTCTGTGGACGTTTGCTTCCCAAGAGAACACAAGAACTCAAGATTCAGTTTAAAGTAATTTACACGAATGCAAACATGTATATCCCACAGACCTCCTTGGTTATTATGAATAAAATATAAAATCTGCTTTAAAGCAGGTGTAAATCAGGTTATGACAAAAATGATGATATCAGAGCCCTTAAGACCAAAACTGGTGATGTCTGAAAATATACAAACATTCACCATCGATAGGTATTTTATATACATTTCAGATAATAAATGTGCTTATCTAACTATGGGAAATCTTAAACGTTTTATGGTTTATCATGATATACTTTACAAAAGAGAGGGAAAGAGACATGTGAACACATGGTGCTTATATATCTGTTTGTGTGTTTATACGTGTTTGTTTGTGTTTATACGTGTGTGTGTTTATGCGTGCGTGTGTGTATTCCGTATTCATTCACCCCAGAGAGAAATTCCGTAATTATTTCACCCAGAGAGAGAGAGAGAGAGAGAGAGTAGATAATGGAGGTTGGAGGAAGAGGGGAAAGAAGAGAGAGAGACAGAGAGGATGAGAGAGAGAGAGAGGAGAGAAGAGAGAGAGAGAGAGAGAGAGAGAGAGGAGAGAGAGAGAGAGAGGAGAGAGAGAGAGAGAGAAGAGAGAGCTGGTACCTCTTTCAGCGCCTAGCCTCTGAACCTCAACCCGCCCTGCCCTCATCTGTGGTGTGTGTGTGTGTGTGTGTGTGTGTGTGTGTGTGTGTGTGTGTGGTGGTGTGTGTGTGTGTGTGTGTTGAATAAGCGTCCAGAGACGGCTGAGTGCGGCGTCTGTTTGTGTGTATTATTAACACCGACCCCCCCCTGTATCGCCGAACCAACAGAGGACATTCAGTCCGACTGGCAGAGTTGTGGTGTTATGGGGAGTGTGTATGCTGTGGTTGTGTATGTTGTGTGTGTGTGTGTGTGGTGTGTGGTGTTGCTGGATGACTGTGTCTGATGTATGTATACGCGACACAGAACATGAGGACCCCAGCTGCTCCCCTGGGCCTATTCGCAAGACCCGCCGGGAGAGGCCTCCTGGTCGTGAAGGAGAGTCATAATGTGTGATTGTCCTGACCGTCAGAGTCCGTGTGTGTGTGGTTGTGTGTGTGTGTGATGTGTGCTGTGTTTTGTGTTTGTGTGTCGATATAAACGGACATTAGAGGAACGGCTAGGCCCCCCGCCCAATACCCTCCACCACTCCACCGCCCTACCCAGACCCCCGGCAGAGTCCTCCTGGGTGAAGGAGGCAAAGCGTGTGGAAGCGTTTGTGTCATGTGTGTCTGAGGACCTCCTTCCACTGGTACACTCTGTTAAGAAGACGCAGAGCCAGGCAGGCCGGCTTCCAGAACCAACTCCTACTCGGTGGAGCAGCGGCGTGGAGAGGAGGAATTTCTCTCTATACCGTTGTACCACACAGTAAAGACCGATTCATCATAACAAGGAATGACTCCAGACTTTTTTTCCCTCCCAAGCTCGCTGCGATCACCCTCTCCTCTCCTTGTGATTCTCCTCTATAGGTCACTCCTTATAACAACCCTCCTTCCTCTCTACCTCCCTGAGTAAACAGCCGACCAGTCAGACCTCTGCTACGCAACACTGGGGCTGGAGTCAATCTCTCTGCGGTGATCCGGATACGATGGTCCTCTCCAACCCACTACCTTCCTGTTGTCCTCAGGACAGAGAGATGTGTCTGGGGCCGTGTCTGGGGTTCCAGTTGAGTTCACAGGCAGCTGACGAGAACCAGACATGATGAACCGCTCCTCATCCTCATCATGCATCACTAGTACGTGTCTACTGAACTGAATGTGGGGGGGGCATTGTGATGTTATTATGTTACACTAGTTGCTTCTAGACTCGCGTTCACTGGGAGTCTATCCCCCCCCCCCCCCCCCCCCCCCCCCCCCCCCTCCCTCCCTCAGCCCCCCCCCCTATCACCCACCCCGCGTAGCCCCTCCCCCTCCTCAGCCCCTCCCCCTCACCACCCCCGTTTTAGCCCCCCTGCCCCTCTCCTTCCCCTCAGCCCCCTCCCCCTCACCACCGCCCCGTAGCCACCCTCCCTTCCTCACCCCCCATCCCCTCACCACCCCCTACCCCCCTCCCCCTCCTCAGCCCCCGATAGCCCCTCCCCCTCTCAGCCCCCTCCCCTCTCACCACCCCCGTATCCCCCTCCCCCATCCCTCCTCAGCCCCCTGCCGCTCTCACCACCCCCCGTAGCCCCCCTCCCCCTCCAGCCCGCCTCCCCGTTCACCACCCCCCTGTTAGCCCCCCTCCCCCTCACCACCCCCGCTAGCCCCCCTTCCCCCTCCTCCTCAGCCCCCTCCCCGCTCCCACCCCCCGACATCACTCTAGCCCCTGCCTCCCCTCCTCAGCCCCTCCCCTCTCACCACCCCCGCATAGCCCCCCTCCCCTCTCACCACCCCCCGTTTAGCCCCCTCCCCTTCTCAGCCCCCTCCCCCTCCCACCCCCGTATCCCCCCCCCTCAGTTAATGTCGGGGGAGGTCCATGTAACGGATAATGCCCGACGAGTGGTCCCTTATCATAAATAATGGACGACGCCGAAGGCATGTGAAACCGTCCTACGGACTTAATGACTAATGGAGCTTCGCTTGCTGCGAAGTCCCATTAGATTTATGATAATGACACCTCGTCGGGCATTATCCCGCTTATACATGGTCACTTACGAGAAAAAACACATTAATCTATTCACTCATTGATTTAATTGTTGTTTTTACCGTTTAAAATCCATAAGTTTTTCACAAGAAGCGGTCGTCGATGCGGCACTTAACATCTTACTTCCGCAGGCGGTTGCCATAGAACCTGCTGTTGGCCACACACAGTAGAACCAGCAGCTCATGCCCGCTGGTAGCATTTTGTGGTTAGCAGTTGAATTAATCAGGCGGAGAAGGAGATGATTGTCCTTACGTTACGTACGTTACGTAACGTTACCTCATTGGTGTTTTTTCGTCAAACTTGTATTGCGTTGTATAAATAAAACTGTTGAAAAAAACGTATGGCTTCTGTGATTTCTGTTGCGCCACGGTTACCAAAGCGTTTGAGTGCCGCGCAGGTCATTAAACTGTCATTCAGGCAGATTTGACCGCAAGCATTCGTTCATAGGTGTCCTTTGATTATCACTTGTTATATGGTACACCAGCAGCCAATCAGGAATCGAGTCTTCTACCCAGCACCGTTGTAAAGTGATGTTATAGTACTCTATTGTTACATTAGTTTCGATTATAGTCCGGACCCGGATGGAGTGGACCCTCACCCCACTCATTCCGCCACGCTTCCCTCCCAACGTCCGCTGCTAGAAGGCGCGCCCTCCGCTGCACCGGCCCCCCCCCTCCTCCGCCTGAGCCCAGATGTTGTTCTGATGATTATTCCATGATTAGGTCTGATAATAATCACACACTACTCACTATCCAAACCTATCCAACACATAATATATCAATAATACCTGCTGGGTTTTTATACAAGCAGTTTAACTGTTGATGGTCAACAGTAGTTAATAATACGTTGAAGATACATTGTTGTCAGCCATCATCTTCATTCCCTAGTAGGATCTGATCTTCACCTCCTGCTTGTTGGGGCAGGAGCGTTCCATCTCTATATAGTGTGGGTGTGATGTGATGAATTCAAACTAGACGACTTACATCTTGCTTTAGATGCTGGTTTCAGCCTCCCCACACTCCCACCGTGCGTCCACGACTGGGGGGAAAACATCAGTGAAGTCAGCTCAGTGTTGAACATTCACCTTTCATTCATCTGGGCCGTTATCATCTTCTACACAACATGATTGTACAACGCTGTCTCTCAAAACTCTACTTCACTAGCGAGCGTGATCCGTGAGGGGCAGACTTTGTCCCTGGTGGTTGACTGGTCCTCATCGCTACCGGTGAGAGTGTGGTCGCAGTCGGCCATTCTGACAAAGACAGCACATGAGACGTGATCCTCCCAGTTCCAGCAGAGGCAGATAGCAGCGCAGCTCCAGAGTCTTCCTGACGGTGATTGTAGCTCAGGCCAGCCGTCTCAGATGGAGGGTTGGATCTCAGGAAGCGGAGGCCAGAAAAGCATCAGCTTCCTGTGACCAGGCAGCCAGACAACCTACACACACACACTACACAGCCACACACACACACGACACCACACACACAGCACACACACACACACATCACACCACACACACACACAGCACACACCACACACGACACACACACTCGCGAACACACAACACACCATTAAGTGTATCTGTTGAGAGTCGTTGTTTTACTAAAGTAACACATTTTTATAGTTATTCATTCCTTTGGAGATAGAAAAATGACCATCGCTGGCCGTTATTGATACTTTTATTTGAGACAAAGCGGTGTCACCCCTGTAATTTCTGAAACAGGAAGAGAAGTGGGATGACAATCATCACAGACATCAAAACTTCCTTCACTTGATGGTGAAACAGATCTATAACATATGCTCCTTTTCATTAGCTACAACTCAATCAGATATGTTTCGTTATGAGGTCAGGAGGAAGTACATAGCGTGTTTTGGACGCTAAGACCATTCTTCACAGGTTCTAGCGTACTTGTGCTAGAACCAGGAGTGTTTTGGGTCGCCAGGGAAAAGTGTGAGCTTAACAGATAATGCATCAGGGCAGGAGCAGCACTTACTGGAGCTAGATAACAGTTATGAAGAAAGGCTGACAGCTGACCTGAGGGTTTCCATGTAGCATGTTGGGGACTCCCCAGTCCGAGCAGTGAGAGCAGCTGCACTTCCTGACCTGCAGATCATGTGGTACTTTCAGGTCCATGCTCTCTCAGATCTACGAGAGTTGAGCCGGCACTGAGAAACTGCAGCAGAAGCTCACAGCATTCTCTCTGAACAGAGACAGCCATCCGAACCTTCACAACAAAATAAACGATGAAAACAGGTTAGAAACTGTAAATAAATTATAGGAGAATAAACCAGCTTTTTTAGATACGATGAGATGAATAAATAATATTGAATAACCCTGGATCTTAAAATATCAAGACAAGATTTTCACACAGCATCTTAATTATCAGAGCAGAAATTTAACATTATACTTCACTTAAAGATTCATTTTATTAATAGGTCGTTATTGATACTTATTAACAACTCTAAACCGCACTTTACTCTGTCTGACTAACATGATAATCAGAATGAATAATTTATACAAAATACACATGTATACATCATTAACAAACTCAAGTATCATAAAGTGTACCCTAATGCAACAATATATAAATAGTTGAGTTATTCTTATGAAAACAATGTTATTTATGACCTCACCTTTCGATGTAAATCTGTTAAAGTCTTGATATGAACCTTGTGGTGTTAGTTTTGCCATGAGTAAAAGCTGACCTGAGGGTTCTTCCAGTGTACAGTGTGACTCCCTCAGTCCAGGCAGAGAGGCAGCTTCATTCCTGAATCCTGCAGATCATTGTACTCAGGTCCACTCTCTCAGAACTAGAGGAGTGAGTGAAGAACTGAGCAGAGCTTCACAGCATCTCTCTGGACCTGACAGAAATTCAAGCCTTCATTATCAAATTAAAGAGAAAACAGTTAGATACTAGTTAAAGTATAATTATAGGAAGAATTAAACAGTTTTTTTAAATACAGTGAATTAATATATAATAGAATAACCTGATTCTTAAAATATCCAAGTACATAAGATTTCATCACAGTCTTAAATTATCAAGCAGAAATTACATCTATACCTTCACTAAATTATAGTTTTGATTAATAGAAGTTCATATTAAACTTACTTAAACACTCTAACCAAAACGTCTAATGTGACTATATGATAATCGACTAAAATCTATCAACATACCACATAACATCATAACAAACTCAAAGAATAAAAGTGTACCTAAACTGTCATGCCAACAAAAATATAAATAGGTTGAGTTATTCTTATGAAAACAATGTATTTATGACCTCACCTTTCTGGATGTAAATCTGTTAAATGTCTTGATATTGAACCTTGTGGTGTTATTGTTTGACCATTGAGTAAAACTAACCTGAGGTTTCCAGTGTACGTGTGGACTCTCCCAGTACAGCAGAGAGCAGCTTTCACTCCTGGATCCTTCAGTCCTTATTGGTTCTCAGGTCCACTCTCTCAGACTAGAGTGTTGGAGCTGAGAACTGTAGCCAGAGCTTCACAGCATTCCTCTGACAGGACGACAGCCACCCAACCTTCGCACAAAATAAACATTTAGGAACTTTGTAAATAACATAAACTTTAATGATATTCAATAACGAAGGAATATAATAGATTCACAAAAAATACTTTAAAATATTAGGGTTATAAATGTTAATCTAATTTTCAATATAAAATGTTAAATAGTTCTTTAGTTGAGATTGAATAATTTTTTTAATGAAAACTACTTCTACGTTCTATTGTTCTGAATAATTCGTTGTGTACTGGGTAATACATTAAACATTAATGGGACACCGCGTAGAGAGGTTTGTATATTATAATACAACTCATTTAACTTTATTCTGTTATGCGCAGAATAGTAAACATGTATGTTATGGAACTTACAGAATCTTTTGCATATTATTTTAACCTTATATTTGAGTTTTATGCAATATGTTTAGTGATTTAATTCCTGTTACGAGTGAACCTACAGAGATGTTTTGGAGCTTTGACCACTGGCAGGCAGCTTCAGAAGACCCGTCCTCTGAAGCAGAGTATTTTCTTCAGTCAAACACGTCAAGTCCTCTTCTGATGTCAGAGGATGAAGCCAGAGCTGACACTGAGCAGGAGAGAAGGAGGTCTTTTGAGGTCTTCCTGATTCAGCGTACGTTCATCTCCTGTCACTAGAGATGGCGTGTTCAGCTCAGTTGAGACGAGTGGAGACATGGATTTTGTGCTTGCTTGAGATAAAGATTCGTGCTGCGTCGTGTGTGGGTGTGGGTGTGTCGTCTACTTGAGTTGTGAGACACTGTTTGATTTTTCACTTGGCAGTGAGTCTATTCGCTGTCTCGTGTGTCCCAGCTAGACCTGTGTAGTAGGAGCGCTGGCTGGAGCTGTTGTCTCCAAGTAGAGAGCCCAGGAGATTAAGCGGGTTGCTGTGTGGTGAGGGAAGGCAACAATTCCAGTTGTCCGTTCTCACTCGGTGTATAGCCTTGTCCAACAGCACTCTGCAATGTGAGAGTTGGTATCTTCCCAGGAGTGGTTTTGCGTTCTTCTTGAGGAGTGCAGATGGATGACAATTCGATGAAGGACAGAAAGACATAAAGGCAGCCATTAACTCTTAGGTCAGAGCGACAAAAGCAGACACGCGCTGGCTTGGGTACAGCGCACACTCCTCCTGAAAGAGTCTGTTGATCGAGCTCTGTGTTAGTACATGTTGAGGGCTCTGGCTAGTGTCGTTATACCACAGTCTGCCAGTCTTCCTCGTAGAGATTCATGTTGCCTTTCTCCAGGCTGTTAAAAGCCAGTTTCTAGGTGACATCAGATATCTCCCTGCCTCTGCTGATAATCTCAGTGGGACTTGTTTCAGCACTCCTAGAATACTTCCGTCCCGCCTGTCATGGAACAGACCCTTCAGAGAGGAGATGGATTGTACATGTGTCACATCATTGGGTGCGTCTCTTTTATTCTGTTTTTTCTTAAGATTGTTCCTCCAAGAACTGTGCAGGATCCAACAGAAAACTGTGGAGGAACATATGTGGAGACTTCGTTGAATTTCTTGATGGGAGGATGATTGTGCTGGCCAGCGTCTCTCTTTGAGTCTTTTCCTGAAGTAGTACTCTTCTTTCTTGTGAGCGTGACCCTCTCACCTCTGTCACCTATGTCAACACACTCAGCAGGGCATTCTAGTGGCCCTTAGGGCGTGTGTTTATCCAGATGCCGACGAGAAGCAGTCGCACCCGATAGTTTGTCAGCAGGCACGTCCACTGAGGTTGGGCTTTGGGGGACATCGAGTCCAGTAGTGATTGTGTTTCGTTGGAGGTCCCAGGTAGTTGTTGGAGGTCGAGCACTCATCCAGACCATCAAGATGAAGACAACCTCGGACCGGGTGGAATCTGCAGATTCCTGCTTCTTTGTTCTTCATAAGAAGTGGAACTAATCGTCTCTCGACATGAGCTAAACTCTTTCCCTTTCAGTAATGAGCTCTCTAAAGTGGGAGAAATGTGAAAAGTGGATTCCTAGGTTGGCTTTCCTTCAGCCCATGTCCCAAAGTCACTTTGTCTTCGTTAAGACTGTTCTTACCAATCCGGCCCACTCCAGTTTGTCATTATTTGCCTGATTT
>OLKM01003715.1:22500-30000 GCA_900291075.1 Melanogrammus aeglefinus | reverse complement strand
TACCTGCCCCTCCCCCCTCCTACCTGCCCCTCTTACCCCCTCCTCTTACCCCCCCTCCTCCCTGCCCCTCCAACCCGCCCCTCTCTCCTACCTACCCCACATCACCTTGGTGAAGCCGTAACCTTTATGGGGCGTCAGGAGAGCTTTGGAATGTGAGCTAAAGCAGCATTTGGAGATTCTGCAAGGAAGACGGAAATGGTAAATGCACTGCATTCCTACCGCGCTTTCCCAACCACTAGCCCCTCAAAGCGCTTTACAATATCGTCTCACGTTCACCCATTCATGCACCCATTCACGCACACCGACGGCGGAGTCAGCCCCGCAGGGCGACAGCCAGCTGGTCAGGAGCAGTCAGGGTGTTGCACACATGTCTCCCACAAGGTATCCTGGCTGTGGTGCACGGCCTCGTCTTACAGTCTCTCCATCGCTCACGGAGATACCAACATGCTGATCATTCTACCGTTGGAGAGAAGATAGCGGTCAGGTAAACACGAGTGTTTGCCGTATGAATAGTGATAAACACGATGTGGCTCCAGCACAAGGTCACACGCTAGGCTGATATCGATGTCCTGATAACACGGGATGATGATGATAATGTCTACCTTCTGAAGCCTGCCTGTCTGCCTGTCTGTCTGTCTGCCTGTACGCCTGTAGGCCTGCCTTCCTGTCTGTCTGCCTGCCTCCTGCTCCTGCCCCTCTGAGCGTGTTTTCCCTCAGCTCAGAGGAGCGTGCGTCTTGAGGAGCGTAAAACACAACAAACACGATGGAGATAACGGTGAGAACTCTGTAAGTATTCAGTCACAAGGTCGGCGTCTCTGTGGTAACGCGATGTCCTCCCAGCTCGGCCGGCTGGCCGCTGACGGCCTCTGTCCGCGTGTCAATCCATCGTCTCCTTCCAGGGGAGAAACACAATGTGAAGCAAAGTAATATCATTTCCAAAAGGTTTCCACTTTTGTTTCAGCAGGGCGCAACCGCATCGAGCTCTCACGTCGGACCGCTGATGTATGCAAAGATGTGAGATGTCACTCATCCGAATACACAGCAATCTCCTTGTTTTCCGAATCCAGAATTATCCATTTCTTCTGCTTTTCTCCGGCGACTAACCTGTTATCAAATCTTCATCTGGGCGGCCGGAGTCCAGGCATGGTGTTTATACCCTCAGCAGTCAATGTTCTTACAGACAACAATAGTGGAGCCATTAACGCCACTCAACACGCCTCTCAGCGTGTGTGCGCTGGATGTAACGTCGTTGGTTATTATTCCGTCTTAGTTTTATTAGAGAGAAATTTTCAGTTAGACTGAAGCTACTCTTTAACGGACATGTTTCCCCCCCCCAAAACATACAAACACACAGACACACAGACAAAGACACACACACACACACACACAAACACACACACACACACACACACACACACACACACACACCACACGTGCACGCGCGCACACACACATGCACGTGCACGCGCGCACACACACACACACACACACGTGCGAGCGCACACACACACACACACACACACACACACACACACACACACACACACACACACACACACACACACACACACACACACACACACACTAAAGCACACACACTGACATCTTTTCCAGACATATTTGCCCGTACCATCAGTAAATTAGACGGTTGCGTGGGATGGTCGTTCCTATAATTAACCAATCAGCTCGGTCTGACGCGAGTCATGGTCTCTGTGCGGCGTCAGGTATTGAATAGGGATGGTCATTTTGAGTAAAGGAAATCGTGACATTTAGTGACAGAACCAATTGCTCCTGAGGTACAAATCATTTTTTATTAATCTAAATTTACAATGGTTTAATTAATGTCATGATCAATTATAAACGGCAAGATTGCAAATAGGCCTCCTCATTTAAAGTGTGAGTTGAAAGACCTTTACCACAGTATTGTGTTATTTAGCACTTTTTTATGCAATAATAAGATGTAACCAGATCTACGTATTAACAAAGTGTTGCATTGAGGATTGATTATCGATGAGTTATAGGCAGATGATCGCTCATTAAAGATAATGTGTCTTTGGGAAGGCTAACAGCAGCTGCACTTACGATGCACGCTGTTTGATTGTTTTAAACCATCGATCTTTAGATGTTCTGCAGCGATGAAGGCGGATCACCTTCATCATCATCACATTAATAAAAATGTAAGTAAAGATGCCTGCACAATTTGACTAGCATGTTAGCTTAGAGACGAGCTGCTCAATGTACAAACCACCACGAGACCAATAATCGATCAACTCATTTAATTGATAACTAATTGATCAGCTTATTGATCAACTCCCAAACAGTGCGTGCTGTGAACTGGCTTCATTGTAGCGCGGGAAACGCGTGTCCATCCTCCTCCTCCGTCGAGCTCCATCCTCCAGCTTCTCTCTCTCCTCATCTTCTTACATTTCCCTCCACACGGGGGCCCCACGGCTCTCCCCGCGTGACGCTCCTCCCCCTCCTCCTCGCGCCCTCCTCTCCCCCGCTGTGAGGCAGCGGAGCCGGCGCGCGAGCCTCACTCTGCTCCTGCAGCCCCAGCGCGAGGATGCTGCTCGGCGGCTCGTGCGCTCGCAGGTTGGCCCGCCGCTCGCGGTCCGCGCTTATCGCCGCCCTCACCGTGCTGCTCGTGCAGACGCTAATCGTGTGGAACTTCAGCAGCCTGGACTCCGGCGAGGAGCGCGAGACCACCGGAGGAGGGGGGTCCAGTCTACGCGAGAGGAGAGACCGGAGCCTCGCGGGCGGAACCGGGAACGGGTTCTCTACCCAGCAGGGGGTGGCGCGGCAGCAGCGGCAGCATCACGCGCCCGGGAGAGGAGCGACCCGTCACATACAGCAGCCGGTAAGACACACGCACGAGCGGTCCGTCACATACAGCAGCCGGAATGAGACGCCGCGCACGAGCGACCATGTTGGCTCGTTGCTCCGCTGCTCGCTCGAGACGAGCCGTGGTGTGAGGGGCTCCCGGTCCGACCTCCCGTACATCCTGGGGAGATGCACGTCGAGATGCGCCTGACCGGGCCCCCGAATGAACGGATGACTTGTGCGTAAATGTCAATTAATTAATTATTTAAACTGTGGCTGCGGCCGGGGATGACATGATGTCAGAACCGCGGGTGTGGAGCGAGACCCTTCTGAGATGAGCCTCACATGACGGTTCAATCATGTGTCGGGCCAGTCGAGGTTCTTAGAAGACGAGCAGGCAGTCCTCGTCCTGTTTATTAACGCCAACAATGGGCTGGTATGAGCTAAGACTCGGGCATTGGATCGGTCTGAGGATGTATTCGGTGTGATCGGTCGGACTGCGTCTCCGTGGAGAGATAGAGCCGTTGTTGACTAAGAGGTTCAGCTGGTTGGGATCATCGTTAAAGTTAACCGGCCGTTTGTGGTGAAACGGCAGCATATGTAATGTGTTGAAGGTTCGGTGTGTTGTAGCGGTAGTTCAGGTCCATAAGAGAAGGGGCACCACTAGGCTAAATCTGTCTTTAATTAAAGTGCACCCTGCTCTAATCACACCAATTAAAACAGGCTTAACACATTAAGTCATTCAAATCCATTACAACAAGCCGACTGCTCCAAAAGTATCAACTGGAAATGAGGCACTGTGTAACCATGGGGTATGTAATGTTATAAACAATGGTAATGTTGTTGTGCTTTATTTTATAAAGTCCACCCGATAACGAACGTGTGACTTAAACGAACAGGCAACACCTTTCCATTCCCCCTTAAACCATCGGTCTGTCTGAGCTGCGTTATTAAGGGAGATGACATTAAGCATGGACGCCTGGAGGGACGTGCTCTTCAGAGGGATGCCGTGGGGGTCGCGCGGTCCTGATGCTGGTTGTACCGGCCCACCGTGACGCGTGATTGGCTCTGATCGGCTCCAGGACGTCTCGCTGTACTCTGAGCTCCGTGGCGGCCGTCTCTCGTTCTTCACGTGTTCTCCGTCATCTCTCTTCTACGCGCTGACTCGCGTTGTGTGACTGTGGTGCAGCGCTGCATGGATAGACCTCGCTACGTCTAGATTGAAATTAAGATCTATAGATCTACATAGACATGTAGACTTAGACATCTACATGGATATACACAGATCTATACATCTAAATGGAGATATACTGTAGATCTATGAACTATAGATCTATAGATCTACATGGATATATCCATGTAGATTTACATGGAGATATAGATCTATGCATCTTAATGGATTTATATAGATCTATAGATCTACATGGATATAAGCATACAGATATACATGGAGATATAGATCTATATTGAGGTAGAGAATGCCACTCCAAGGTCTGTATCGGCTTGGCTTGGCAGGGGAACTTCCTTCTCACCGTCTCCCCCACTGGTGCGCCCCCTGCGGGGGGGGGGGGGGGGGATGACTGTAGAGAGGAGCCGGTCTCAGTCTCCCTCCAGCAGCAGAGGGTGAGTCCGTGTTCTCGCGGCTCCCAGAGCCCACACAGAAAGATGAGATGTATTGTGTGCAGACTGGCAGTGCCTTGAAGTGACGCAGATGTTTTAGGGAGAGAATATGAGGTGAGAATCACAACATATCCTCAAGGATGGGATCTGTAGCTACAGCCCTTCAGCATGTTGAAACCGGTTTAAAGCCGCCGGCATGCGACACCTATCTGCCGTCCCCAGAGAGACGATACACGCGCATCAGGGAGGAAAACAACAACACAACTGCACCGCTACACCACTACACAACAACACATCAACACATCCTCGGCCATCGCTTCATGGCTGATGTCGTCGAGGAGAAACAGAACTCAGGTCTTGTTATTGAAAGTTAAAAAAAGACTGACCACTTGGGTCTAATTGGCTGCTTCCCTAACTGTAAACACCCTGTCTGACACACACACACACACACACACACACACACACACACACACACACACACACACACACACACACACACACACACACACACACACACACACACACACACACACACACACACACACACAGACACACACACACACAAACACACAGACAGCACACACACACACACACATACACACACACACACACACACACACACATACACACACACACACACACACACACACACACACACACACACACACACACAGCACACACACACACACACACACACACACACACACACACACACACACACACACACACACACACACACACACACACACACACACACACACACACACACACACACACACACACACACACACACACACACACACACACACACACACACACACACACACACACACACACACACACACACACACACACACACACACACACACACACACACACACACACACACACACACACACACACACACACACACACACAAACCATATGTTGGTATTTGTGGTGGAGCGGGCGGTGAGTGCCTCAGCACTCCACCCGTCGGGTCTTACTCAGAGCTCCTCCCCCTCTGAAAGGGGGGGGGGTGGGGGTGGGGGTGGGGGGGGGGGGGAGGGATCAGAGCCTCGTCGTGGGTGGAGGAGCTCAGCGGTCCGGTTGGTGTTTAGTCACCACTGGCTCCACTGCTGGAGTGCTGTGATGCACACACACTTTGTGTGTGTGCATCACACGCTTTCCATGGAAGAATTCCATTCTACTCACTGTCCGGAGCGTCGGGAAGGGAGGCACTGAGCTATCTGTCCTCTTATTGGTCCACTTGGTTGAACCAAGTGGTTGTAGGCTACATCCTGCCACTTAATGTACGCACTTATTGTATGTTGTACTTGTTATAGTTCTTAACGGTCTATCATCTTCTCCTAGCTGTCTCTGTTGTGTACGGGGAACGGGTTAACCTAGTGATGGTTAGTGGCTGGCTCTTGGTTCTATGAACATCCTTACTGTACCCACAGAGAGATATATTGTTGTTTTCTCTTTCTTCTGCCAAATGTACTTATTGTAAGTCGCTTTGGATAAAAGCATCTGCTAAACGCCCTCATATGTAAATATTAAAGTAGATGGTTGTTTTCTGTGTCACCTTAAAGGTGCCACAGCATTCTTAACCTCGACCATCAACGGAGGACGGTTGGGTGACTCCAGCCACCTTGTCGCTCCTCCTATTTGAGTCGATCCTCCTCTACTGTTCAAAGCCGTGGGACTGTTATGTTCTTCGTTAGTCACTAAAATGTATCTCCTTTAGTTCCCAGGGCCGAAGCCTTCAGTGGGTCGCCCTGTTCCGTGGCTGATACCGGATCTGTTTTGCATTTAGGGGCTGCTGGATTCTTTATTGCTGTACCAGTTCTATTTTACCCATGGCTGTTCTGCATCAACACCGCACAGTGATTCATACCGCTGTTGTCTGTGAACACACTGCTGACTCACACACAAACACGCACACACACACACAGCACACATTCACAGACACATGCATGAATGCACTTGCACATACACACACACACACACACACACACACACACACACACACACACACACACACACACACACACACACACACACACACACACACACACACACACACACACACACACACACACACATTGGCGTGCACACGTACACACATGCACAGACACATGCATGAACGCACTTGCACACACAAACACACACACAAACACACACACACACACACACACACACACACACACACACACACACACACACACACACACACACACACACACACACACACACACACACACACACACACACACACACACACACACACATTGTTCAAGCATCCCATAGCATTGCAGGGTTTAAGTCTTTGTGTGTGTAAGTGGATGTTCAAGCACTATATGAGCTGGCAATCACTGCAACAGTGTGCGACTGCATTTTTGTGCATCCAGCCTCTTTGAGTGTGCGTGTGCATGTGTGAGGGCATGTGTGTGTGTGTGTGCGTGAGGGCATGTGTGTGTTTATGTGTGTGTGTGTGTGTGTGTGTGTGTGTGTGTGTGTGTGGTGTGTGTGGTGATGTGTGTGTGTGTGTGTGTGTGTGTGTGTGTGTGTGTGTGTGTGTGTGTGTGTGTGTGTGTGTGTGTGTGTGTGTGTGTGTGTGTGTGAGGTGTGTGTGTGTGTGTGTGCGTGAGGGAATGTGTGTGTTTGTGTGTGTGTGTGTGTGTGTGTGTGTGTGTGTGTGTGTGTGTGTGTGTGTGTGTGTGTGTGTGTGTGTGTGTGTGTGTGTGTGTGTGTGTGTGTGTGTGTGTGTGTGTGTGTGTGTGTGTGTGTGTGAAGGATGTGTGTGTGTGTGTGTGTGTGTGTGTGTGGTTGTGGGCGGTGGTTGTAGATTAATTACAATCCTATAGAAGGATTGTGATTAATTAGTACGCAGGTACACCCCAGTGTTTAGAACAGCACATCATCTCGGTTATTAAACCAGCCCTTAAACAAGATGTTCACGGCCCCCACACTGCTGCCAACGCGCCGTGTTAACATGGACAGAACATAGACGGTATTAGCACCGCATAAAGAACCCTCTGAACCCGCGTCCTGGAGGGCTGTTCTTTCTCGTAGAGC
>OLKM01003715.1:12500-17500 GCA_900291075.1 Melanogrammus aeglefinus | reverse complement strand
ATCTTATTTTTGGTCTTTTGCAGACAGAAACTTGACTGACTGCGTGACGTGTGGCTTTGATGACTGTTAAGACTTTCTCAGTGTAGTCGGGGGGGGGGTCTCTGAACCCCTCGTCTTAACAGACGAGACGATGCCCGTCACTCAAGTGTTTAGGTTATTTAAGTGCATCCCTTTCCCCCCAGAATCATCGTCAGAAGTGTGCTCACAGGGTTTTTATTAAAAGTCTTTATTGTTCCTGAGGGGAAATAAGTTCTGCCGCAGGATCCCACATACTGTGACGTACCGCGGAAATATCACAGCTAGAATACAGCAAGAGAGACCAGGCTCTTGCTCTGTGAACTATATACTGTATGTATGTTGTATGTATATATATACAGTATATATGTATAGTGTTATCGATAAATATCTGTATATAGCAAGGCTCTTACTTTTTGTACCGATATATATGTATATATAAATATATATACGTATGTATATACAAAAGTATATATATATATATATGTATTTATGTATGTGAGTGTAGGGAGAAATGGAGAAATGCATGCGGGGTGGAGAGAGAGAACTGTGAGGACCGGAGGGCAGTCTTAAATCTAAATAGTCCATTCACTGCTCTGAGTCCACTCCAACTCTCTCAGTCAGAACGTGGTGGGTTTAAAAACAGCTCAATCATGTGCATTATAATAACCAAATCCAACCGGCTGTAGAAGCTGAGGCTGCAGGCAGGATCAGGAGAGTTGGAAGGAGAAGATGAACAGAAAATAAACACCCCCAATCCCCCCCCTACCCCCCACCACCCCGAGTTACTGAGCCCCTGAAGCGTGATGCATTCAGACGCAGAGGATTTGGGCAGGTGGAGGTTCTCTTCTGGAGTTGTGAGTTTAATCTAAAAATTCAGACTTTATCCTCAGAATTCTGAGATTAATGTCAGAATAATGAGATCTGAATTCGGAGATTAAAATCAGATTCGGAGATTATAATCAGAATTTATCTTTACTTTAATCACAAAAGTCTCGCTATCTGACTATACCCTATATATAGCTATATGTGATTATTGACCAAGTGTCAGAGAGTTGTCCCCGATGGGTCAGAAAGGAGGTCTGAAAGCAAAATGGTCTCCTACTGTACATCCAATCAACTCACATACCAACAGATATGAACTAATATGAACTATTATCTTACATTTCACGCACTAATTCCTGCGGATGCCATTTCAAACCGATGACACTCAAATGATCTCTCTCAGATCATATAGATCGTGCCTACAGCACATTCTATTAGGCCGACATCAATTGCGTCGTTAAAAGGCAATTAACCATGGGTAAATTACAATGATTGAAGGACATTAAAGCAAACAAAAAACGTATGAATCATCTGTTGGTTCTCCATGTGAACCTTTGAGTCTTGGTGGAGAGTTGTTGGTTTTCTGCTGAAGTGAATGTTGTCAGGGGTATTTTAAATCTGTAATTGTTCAAGTGCTTTCACTGCTGTCTCTTTATCCAAGTGGGTTCGGTCATTTGGTCGTGATGACGGGATGTGAACGCTGAGCGTAATCAGACAGAACGGAGCTCTCAGCGGTTTGATTTCGTAGCTGTATTATGTTAATTACAGTATATTACATTAGCCTTAATTACAGTATATATGGCTTATAGAATCGCCTGTCAAACAGAGGCTGACACAGACGTCTCTTCTCGTTGTCGAATTGTGAAAAGTACATTTATTTGTGGAGCCTTTGAGACGTTTAGTGAGACACAGCCCCTCCCCGATAGACACTGAGAGCAATATTATTTATATTTAGTGACAGGAAAATGTGACAATAGGAATATTAATGAGCTTACCTTAGAGGGCAACGCCTGTCAACTGTGACACAATGCAAATAGTATTTTTCGATTTAGCGTGTGGCGTGTGCTTGTGCGTGTGTGTATGTGTTTGAGTGCGTCCATGCATGTTTCTGTGAATGTGTATACGCGTGCACGCCAATGTGTGTGTGTGTGTGTGTGTGTGTGTGTGTGTGTATGTCCGTGTGTGTGTGTGTGCATGCGCACGCGCGTGTGTGTGTGTGCGGTCGTTTGTGTGCGTGATTTGACAAATTGTCCTATAGTCTTCCATGTTCGCCCCGTGTTTGTGTGAAGCATGTTCCTCGTCCCTCCTGTCGACTGACACTTCACGTGAGGCTCTGTCGGGTCTTGGTGCGTTCGTCATGGAACCAGAGCATCAGCGCTCTCCACCCTGGAAAAGCCTGCTGTTGGTAACCTTGTCAGGGGGAACACGGCTGAGCGCGCCCCCCTGGGACCTCCAACAGAGGCTGGCTTATTGACATGCAACCCTTAATGAGCCGACATGACACACAGCACATGCACAGAGGCCTGGGAATCAGCATCTCTTACACGCACACGCACGCACACACAGTCTCACACAAACACCTCCACAATCTCACACACACCACGCACACCGCACATACACACATACACACACACACACACACAGAAACGCATGCACTCACACACACACACACAGGAGCGCATGCACACACACACACACACAGTCTCACACAAACACCTCCACAATCTCACACACACCACGTACACCGCACACACACACACACACACACAGAAACGCATGCACTCACACACACACACACAGGAGCGCATGCACACACACACACACAGTCTCACACAAACACCTCCACAATCTCACACCACACGCACCACACGCACACACCGCACATACACACACACACACACACAGAAACGCATGCACTCACACACACACACACACACAGAAACGCATGCACTCACACACACACACACACACAGGAGCGCATGCACACACACACACACACAGTCTCACACGAGCACCTTCACAGTCTCGTACACCCACACACACACACCCACACACACCCACACACACAGTGGGAGGGTGAGAAGGAGCTGTTATTTTAATCGCGAGCGCTTGTGGTTTCTTCACACCTGTGTTTCCCACCACCGCTCCTCATCTGAGGTGATTCAGAGAGGAGAGAGAGGGAGACAGGCAGAAAGAGAGGGAGACAGACAGACAGAGGGAGAGAGACAGACAGAGAGGGAGACAGATAGACAGAGAGGGTGAGAGACAGACAGAGAGGGAGACAGATAGACAGAGAGGGTGAGAGACAGAGAGAGAGGGTGAGAGACAGACAGAGAGGGTGAGAGACAGAAAGAGAGGGTGAGAGACAGACAGAGAGGGAGACAGACCGACAGAGAGGGAGACAGTTCAAGAGAGAGGGAGACAGGCAGAGGAGAGAGAAAGATAGAGAGAGAGGGGGAGAGGGTGACAGAGGGAGAGAGACAGAGAGGGAGACAGAGAGAGGAAGGCAGACAGGGAGAAAGGGAGACAGACAGAGAGGGAGACAGTCATACAGAGAGGGAGAGAGACAGACAGAGAGAGAAACAATTAGACAGAGTGGGAGACAGGCAGGGAGAGAGGGAGACAGACAGACAGACAGACAGACAGACAGACAGACAGACAGACAGACAGACAGACAGACAGACAGACAGACGGTGAGAGTCAGACAGAGAGGGAGACAGAGAGAGACGGACAGACATAGAGGGAGACAGACAGAGAGAGGGAGACAGACAGACAGATAGAGTGTCAGACAGAGAGAGGAGACAGACAGACATAGAGGGAGACAGGCAGAGAAAGAGGGAGACAGACAGAGAGAGAGGGAGACAGACAGAGAAAGAGGGAGACAGGCAGAGAGAGGGGGGAGACAGACAGGGAGATGACCTGACAGATGACTAATAAAGAAGGAAAGAGGAAAATGTATGAATGGTACATAAAAAAAGCTCCAGCTGTACAAAGAGAAGCAGAGGAACTGTGTCTCCGGCTGGTGGCTCACGGTCTGACGTCACCCTCAGAGGAAGTGGGTTTGGTTTGGACCGGGCTGGACCACAGCGTGGACCAGGACGGCTTCTGGAAACTGTCTCCGTGGAGCTAAGACCTCCACCGAGAGCGCGTCGGCCGTGTCTGGAGAGCCTTTACAGATGTTTGGGATTCTACCGAGGTGCGCAAATCCTTGTTGGAGCCGGGTTCCTCCGAGCGGTTTTAAAAAAAAGGATTATCAGGGATTTCTTAGATTAAGTGAATACTGGTCTCAAGGTTAACGTGTTCAGCGCGCCTGCCAGCGCGCGGTGTTTGATGAAGGTCAGACTGTGGACCTAGGGCTGCACATCCATAGAAATGCAATTAAGTTAATACGATTTTTATCATAGGATGCCAACGATATCTTAAATAGGAATACGGATGGCTTAATACTTGAGCCGTTAAGCAAACTCCTTTTCCACCCCGATATAAGGGGAAGATGAATGTTGTACCTTGTGTTGTTCTGTAACCCCATGTTTTAACCATGGATGAATATCAACCCAGGCCAGACCTACTGTCATTGATGTACAGGGAAAGGGCTGAATTGATCTAGTTAGATTCATAGCTGCCACATACACACACACACCCACACACACACACACACACACACACACGTACAGTCGTACACACACAGACGCACACATGCACAGGCACATGCCCACAGTATTTCTACCCCATCCCCACACTTTAATGTACATGGCTCACTCAGTTTAGAGAATACACGGTGAGACCGCCTGCATGCCACTGATACAGTATCAGTGTAGCGGGGCTGATAAGCCTGGACCTCACCCTGCCTCAAACCACCCTAATCACTGCGCTGATAAGAGCATTCCCCATCAAGGATAAATTCTGATCTTGTCTGCCCTTGATTGACACACACACCCACACACACACACACACACACACACACACACACACACACACACACACACACACACACACACACACACACACACACACACACACACACACACACACACACATGCGCGCGCGCATAAGCATACAACACCACACACATACTCACCCACACACTCACACACATAACAGCGCGCAGCGCGCATAAGCATACACCCACACACATACTCTCACACTAACACATAAAGGCA
>OLKM01003715.1:0-2500 GCA_900291075.1 Melanogrammus aeglefinus | reverse complement strand
CCCTAATTCACACCACACCTCTACTAACCTAAACACACACACCACCTCTACTACACCCTAATACACCGTACACCACTCTAATTACACCCAATACCACCACCACCACACCTCTACTACCACCCTAATACCACCACCACCAACCTCTACTTACACCCTAATACCAGCACCACCTCTACTACCCTCAATAACACCACCACCACTCTACTACACCTGAATCACCCACCCACCTCTACACTAACGCCCTAATACTCAGCAACCACACTCTACTACCACCCTAATTACACCACCACCCACATCTACTACACCCTAAATACCAGCACCACCTCTACTACACCCTAATACCACCACCACCTCTACTACACCCTAATACCACCACCACCACCTCCACTACACCCTAATACCACCACCACCTCTACTACACCCTAATACCACCACCACCTCTACTACACCCGAATACCACCACCACCACCTCTACTACACCCTAATACCACCACCACCTCTACTACACCCTAATACCAGGCCGTATCGGTGCTCTCCTGTGGGTGGGGGGACTGCTCCACCAGCCTGTGCGGCTGAGGAGTGATGATTGCAGCACAGCAGGAGTTATTACAGCGAGGAGCGCCGGTGGATTCTGTATGTTTGGGATTCAGCTCCGCGCCAACGACAGCTTGTGGTGGTTATTGTCATTACCCTGCCCCCCCACGCCCGAGACAGTAGCATCCGTAAACCTGTGTGTGTGTGTGTGTGTGTGTGTGTGTGTGTGTGTGTGTGTGTGTGTGTGTGTGTGTGTGTGTGTGTGTGTGTGTGTGTGTGTGTGTGTGTGTGTGTGTGTGTGTGTGTGTGTGTGCGTGCGTGCGGGTTTAACTGAGTGATTTGTGCGTGCAGGTAAATGACGAGTGGGTCTGGGATACATAAACAGTGGGACTGAGCGAGCGCAGCAGTGTCGCGTTAAAAAGGCTTAAAAGCAGAGATGATGGAGAGAGGAGGCAGGGCATTAGAGACGCAACGGGCTTCTCCCGAGCAGCGAGCTAATGTATGGGCGTGTGGCTCATGCCTAAGTACGAGTATCTCTGGCTGTTGTTGTTGTTGTGGTTTCTCTACGTGTACATAAGTGTGTGTGCGTAGGTGTGCGTAAGTGTGTGTGAATTACCATGTTTGAGTTGTACATTTGTGGTAGTTATAACACGCTTGCGCTCTGGTTTCCTTCGAAAACACCAAAGGGACGCGAAACATGATTACCGCTGGCACTCGATATGACTGCTCTATTTTCTGCCGTTGACTATTTATTTATTTCTCCAGAAGAGGCTTTCATGCGACCTGTCAGACGGAGGGTTTGTAGATCCGTCTCAGTACGCAGCCTGGGGGGGGGTGGGGGGCGTCTTGATCAGGGGTGTCCCCGTCCTCAGCTTAGAACCGAGGACATTTCAGCCCAAACGAGCCTCTCCTGCCCTCAGCCACACTCAGAGGACGCAGTGGAACGTATTGAACACCCCCCACCCCCAGTGCCTCTAAGAAAGGTGCTCTTTCTTACCACATAACACACACACACACACATAATGCAAACACACACACACACACACACACACACACACACACACACACACACACACACACACACACACACACACACACACACACACACACACACACACACAATTAAAGCCACACATTTAAACTCATACACACAGACACAATTAATGCCACACTCTTAAACTCACACATACACACACACACACACACGCACACACACCTAAAGCCACTACCTTAAAGTCACACACACACACACAGACATACATACATAAACCCCCACATACACGTTCACCAAATAAACCCTGACACACACACACTCACTAAATGCCCCCCCGCCCCCCTCACACACACAGAGGCCCCTGTATGGAGCCGGTTAACTGTTTCCTCTCAGACGGGGGGAGCCCGCTGCCCGCCGTCGCCACACAGTGCGCCAGTGTAGCCCGACCGCGCGACGTGTCACTGTATCAACAGTCAGGCCAGCGGCGCAGCGGTTAGCTGCACAACGACACACAGAGGCAGCGGCTACTGGAGTAGCGCCGCCCCCCCCCCCCCCCCCCCCCCCCCTGTTGGAGTGGATTACGGAGCACGCCGCGAGCTAGCCTTCCCCTGCGGCCGCGGTGCGTCGACGGGGCCGAATTGGCCGGGCTCCTTGTGGATTAGCGGGCTTTGAGCATTAGCCTAGCCTAGCCGGGATCCACTGTGGACGGGATGAGCGGCAGCTAGCTTAGCTCACATGCCGGGCTAGCGTGGCAGTATGGACGGCTTGGCTACGCGCCCGCATTGTGGTCGGAAAGTCTGATCGGGAGGAACCAGGGCCTGTGGTGGAGAGAGAGAGAGAGAGAGAGAGAGAGAGAGAGAGAGAGAGAGAGAGAGAGAGAGAGAGAGACAGAGACAGAGACAGAGACAGAGACAGAGACAGAGACGGAGAGAGAGAGAGAGAGAGAGAGAGACAGAGACAGAGACAGAGACA
>OLKM01003714.1:15000-30000 GCA_900291075.1 Melanogrammus aeglefinus | reverse complement strand
GTCCGACGTGTCTGTGTGTATCTGTGTGTGCGCCTGTGTGTGCGTCTGTGTGTCTGTGTGTATGCGTGTGCGGGTCCGACGTGTCTGTGTGTATCTGTGTGTGCGTCTGTGTGTGTGTGTGTGTGTGTGTGACGTGTCTGTGTGTATCTGTGTGTGCTCCTGTGTGTGCGTCTGTGTGTGTGTGTGTGTGTGTGTGTCTGTGTGTGTGTGTAGATGTACCAGCACGGCCGGGACCTGTGCGAGAGCCTGTGGGGCGACGCCTTCATGACGGTGGAGGACCAGGTGGAGGAGGAGGAGGAGGGGGGGCACCATGACGGTGTCCATGGCAACGACGGCCCCCCCAGCGACGGGCACCCCGGCGACCGCGCCCGTCCGTGCGGCTGTCTGACCCTCAGCTCGTCGGACCGCGACGTGATGGCGGCGCTGCGGGCGCAGAGCGTGGACCCCGAGGAGCTCGACACCACCAAGTCCGGCCTGCCCCAGTACCGCGCCCCCTGCCAGGCTCCGGCCCCCCCGGCCCACGCCACGCCCACCGCCGCCAGGAAGCCGGGGAAGGGAGGGCGGGCGAAGGCGGCGCTACGGAAACGCTCCGTGGCGGTGGAGGATGCGGAGGGGAGCGGGAGCGGCATGTAGGCGCTCTAGATCTACACCCTCTATCTGTCTCTAGATCTATAGATCTATAGATCTGTCTCTAGATCTAGATCTATAGATCTATAGATCTATAGATCTATAGATCTATAGATCTAGATCTAGAGACAGGTCTATAGAAACTCATAGAGGGTAGAGATCTAGATTCACAGATCTAGATCTCTACCCTCTATCTGTCTCTAGATCTATAGAGCTATATCCATCGCTATAGGAGTATATCTCTCTATATAGACCTATATCTATAGATCTATTTTGATTTACGACTATCTATAGATCTCTATAGATCTAGATCTATCTGTAGAGGACTATATCTATCTATGTAGATCTAGATCAATCTATAGATCTATTTTGATTAACATCTATCTATAGATCTCTATAGATCTATATCTATCTCTATAGATCTAGATTAATCTATAAATCTATTTATATTTACGTCTATCTCTAGATCTCTATATATCTATATCTATCTCTATAGGACTATATCTTACTATATAGATCTATATCAATCTATAGATCTATTTCAATTTACGTCTATCTATAGATCGCTATAGATCTAGATCTATTTCTATAGATCTAGATTCTTATAGATCAATTAAGATTTCCATCTATCTATAGATCTCTATAGATCTATATCTCTCTATATATGAATATCAATCTATAGATATCTATAGATGTTTCTATATCTATCTTTAAAGATGTATATCAATCTATAGATCGAGCCTATATAGATCTATCTATATAGATGTATATCAATCCGTGGCTCCTGTTCAGTTGGTATCCTAACCGGGCCTCTTGCTAACCTTACCTCGTATACAGATAAACATTTGGATAAACACAACGATAGAAATGCATTTAGACTGATACATATTATAGATAGATACCTTTCAATAGAAGTACATTCAGAGAGATACACATTGAAAAATACATAGGGATAGACAAATATTTAGATGAACACAAAAGACAGATGAATATAAATAGAGAAACGCTCATCTTAACCATCCGTTGGTAATATATGTATCTGTTCAATGGGTTGAGTCTGTGTAGATATCTGTAGTCACCTCCAAGTTAAAGCTCATCCATGCTAATGTCGACATAGTAAAGATGAGCTATTTAAGGTATTTAACTCAATGTTAACTAGTTTCATTAAGTCCAGTAGTCTAACAGCGTATGGTTCTGTCTGTGAGTCTGCATTTGTATTGATTCGAACAGTTGGGTTTGTTTGACAATGTGTGTATTAAATGCCTTTTACATTATCTGTAAAAAGAATAAAAGAAAGACTGTTAACCGTTGCTGTATGATAATTCTGTTCAAATTTATTGTGTGTTTACGACATAACATTCAATCCATCATGTCGTGATCAGTGTTGCCACAGTTACCTTGAAAAAGTAATCAGATTACTGATTACTACTCCTTCAAATAGTACATTAATTACTTTAATGATTACTTGTTTTTAAAAGTGACTAAGTTAGATTACAAGTTACTTTATAAGTTACATTTAGCTGCGACAACACCCCCTGCCCCCCTCCAAACTTTGAAAAAGCATTTCCATGACTAACCATAATTTGAAGAAAACAACATTGAGCGATAATGTTACTGACTTTTTATCATTATCAGAAATATGTTTCAGTTGAGTTTGAAAAACCGAGATTGTTGTGTGTCTGGGACTTTTTGTGTTATGATTTTTATGGGTTAGCTGCTATAATTTTTCCTCCTTTTTCTTTCTTTACAATCTCAATAAAGACTTCATTTTTGGGCGTCACCCTGAAGGCCTTTTCTTTCCAGTCTATATTTTATTGTGATTTCGGATGGGGTTAGGGGGGGCCCACGGCAAATATTCCCCAGAGGCCCTTAAAGTTCAGGGCCGGCCCTGGGGCGTGTTCTGCACAATGGACCTGCTTATGGCACTTTAACTGTTTATCATGAAACCTCATTATCTCAGTTATATTTATATTACACTGATAATTAGGCCAATCGGTTTCAGTAATCGCTAGTGGTATGATAATCTTAATCTGATTATAATTAGGCCCAGTAGCCCAGTAGAAACAGTATTCTGTCTTCCAGTAATTCTGCAGCCTTCTTAATGATCTTTGCATCGTGGTGCCCGTGGCGGCCGAGGTCATGACAGCACTGAGTGACAGGCATCATGGTGTCAGTAATACATGATATAGCCTAATAAACAGAACCTTATGTTCATGATCAAGTGCATTTTTGCATTGTCATGGGCTGTAGGAACCGGAGCTGGTTTAATGAATTCAGCTAAATATAGCCTGGGGATTAGTGACTGAACGTCTACGTCAGCGAAACCAACACACTGACGAACTGGGACAGAGTCTGGCGGACTGGGAAACTGATCTGGTGGACTGGGTTATCCTGGTCTGAGGGACTGGGGTCAGGGACAGACAGACTGGGGTCAGGGTCTAGTGGACTGGGACACCGGAGAGAAAATAGGATTTTCATCTGATTATCCACCGTTTGGTGGTACATACATTAAAGGGCTCATGTCATGCCACCAGGTGGGATTAGCTGGAACAAGCAGTTTTGCACAAGGAAGGAATGATATTCATCGTGACATCAGAAGCGGGCGTGTCCACCTAGATGTACGCTGGATAGATCAGTCTACCACATCTATCCTTCATATTCACCAATTGGAAAATAAACTCCGAACTAATTTATGTGACTAGCTAGTTAACTATTCTCTTCGTTTGTAAAGCAGGACTGGGTTTTGGTGGTCTTCCTGTCATGTTCAGAGGCCGGGGATAGAGCGCCCTCTGATGGACAACTGAAGCAGGTACTGCAACAGCTGAAGATCACACGCACATATCCACACACACACACACACACACACACACACACACACACACACACACACACACACACACACACACACACACACACACACACACACACACACACACACACACACACACACACACACACCAAACCACTTGATAAATAAAAACAAATAGTCCTACAGCCAGTATAGAGAACATTATAATTTTAACAAAATTCATTAGGTTTATTCCATCAACCATTATTAATCTGTTCTGTTATGAGCCTGAACACGACAGACTATTCATCTAGATGTAATGTTCGTGACCTTTATACATTTATTAGGGATGCTGCAGAAATATTGTACATTTTGAACCATAAACCTAACCGACCCTGTCGTCCTCCTGTGCTGGTTGCTGTAGTGGCTATCTGTCGCCTCTAGGGAGCGGTGCGCACCAAGCGATACACCAACACTGATAATTACCTTTCGTTGTACATAACAGTTCAACGTTATCACCGTAAATGGGTTTATAGAACATCATGAATAAAGATCCGATAACAGCATAATATTACGAGACACAAGGAAATCACAAAATAATGATCATGTATTTTTTAGTACAATAAATGCTCACTTAATCCTGCGGTGGTTTCTCTGAAACAGATCATGTCTTTGGCCTCATCAGAAGAAACCTGAGTGTCAAGTTCAGCACAGATAATCACTGATGTGGGTTGTGAATACTGTTTGCCTGCCTGTTCACTTATCATCCATGGCCACGTCCAAACAGGCTAGATATCCCTGAATCATCTCCTGCTCTCCCATGAAACGATCGCTCTCCTCTTCTGTTCAAAAGACCCTAAGAGCAGAGGAGTCGGCTTCACACACACACACACACACACACACACACACACACACACACACACAACACACACACACACACAACACACACACACACACACACACACACACACACACACACACCACACACACACACACCACACCATGGGGGAGGAGGGGGGGAGGGAGGGGTGGGGGAGGGAGGGAGGGGAGAGCGAGAGAAGGAGGAGAGATGAGAGTTTGGGGGAGAGATGGGGAGAGAGGGAGAGATGGAGAGATGGTTGAGATAGGGGGGTGTGAGGGGGGGAGAGAGAGAGAGAGAGAGAGAGAGGAGAGAGAGAGAGAGAGAGAGAGAGAGAGAGAGAGAGAGAGGAGAGAGAGAGAGAGAGAGAGAGAGAGAGAGAGAGAGAGAGAGAGAGAGAGAGTATGGATTAAGAGAGGGGGAGAGATGAGAGTGCAAGTCGGGGAGAAATGGGGTGAATAAATGAAGAGATGGTTAAGATAGGGGGGTGTGCAAAGGGGAGGGATGGAGAGAGAGAGAAAGAGAGAGGGCTGTTTTGAGGAAACTCTAAACCCACTCAGATCTGTTCGTACGTCAGTGGGAACATCACAGATGTTAACACCAACACACAAGTGGGCTGGAGTCCGTAGTGCTGGCTCAGAGCGGGGTTTGTGTGTGCGTATGTGTGTGAGAAAATATAGGTTGGTTGTTTCTGTGTGTGTGAGAAAATACAGGGTGGTTGTGTGTGCGTGTGAGTGTGTGTGTGTGTGTGTGTGTGTGTGTGTGTGTGTGTGTGTGTGTGTGTGTGTGTGTGTGTGTGTGTGTGTGTGTGTGTGTGTGTGTGTGTGTGTGTGTGTGTGTGTGTGTGTGTGTGCACTTTTAAGCAGAATAACGAATAGTGTGTGTGTGTTTGTGTGTGTGTGTATGCTTAAGCTTGCGTTTTTATGTAAGCAGTAGAAAAGTTGTCGTGCGTATATGTGTTTGTGTGTCTCTCTGTGTGTGTGTGTGTGTTTGTGTATGTGTGTTTGTGTGCGTGCCTCAGCTTATGCATATGGCACTAGTAAAGTGCATGAAAGTGCATGTCCACCGTGTATTACGGTAACATGATGTATGACTCATTAAGACAACCTCAAAACAGAGATGCTAAATGTCATTTAGGATCAAAAAAAAAAGATATATCGATTAATCCAAGGCTATAGCCTTATTAAAACCATGTTACATCATTATAACAAAAGTCAATAGAATCTTCTAGCCTTATTTTATTTATTTCAATTTGAATTCAATTGTATTTCTAAAGCCCTAAGCACAGGTCGTCTCTAAAGGCTTAACAGGCCGTACATGTATCCCCCCCCTTGCCCCCCGAGGGAAAAAAAATAAAAACATCATTAGTAAGGAAGAAATGGAATCCTGTGTAGTCCTCGTGGGGGTTAATACTTTAAGTTTCTTAATAAATGTATACCTGGCCTTGGAAACTCTTGACTCTTGATAGTGTTTTTCTCGTGAAGTCCCAGATACACGAAAGGAGTGGGAGGGTGGGTTAAGTTTCCACGCAGAAATGCAGAAATGTATGATGAAGGGTGTTATGATGGAACACGGGCCTACGGACAGAGCGCGAGTGCGTGCGTCAAGTGCGTCAGTCACAACAAACCGCACGTAGCTGCTGCTCTAATAAAGGGCTATCAGGCACGCGTTGTTTTGCAAGTTGTAGTAACTTATCCCGGATCCAGGAGGGACTTTCTTCTAATGTTGGGTCGTTGGGTCTCTACTTTTCTGCATTTCTGTTGTTGAGCAGCTCTGGTCACGAATGGAAATAGTTGTGTTGTTGTTGTCGAACAACAAGTGGTGCATATGTGTAGGCTGACGTGTGGGCTGACGTGTACCCAGAAGGCGCTTGTTCTTGGCAGTACCCCCATCTCCCCGTTCACACACACACACACACACACACACACACACACACACACACACACACACACACACACACACACACACACACACACACACACACACACACACACACACACACACACACACACACACACACACACACACACACACGCACACTTACACGTGCACGCGCGCTCCCGTACCCGTCGCCCACGCGAGCCTCCCGCGCTGCCAAGCGACAGAGTGGCAGCTCGAGACGCCCCCACGCTGTCGATCCCCCCTCACGTGCGCGGGGTGAATCGCTGTGACACTTCAAAGCTGCCGCCGCATCTGACGAGTGGATTGCGGTGACAGGTTCGATTCCCGAGCGTGAAGGAACAAACGGAGCCTATAAATGCAATAAACAGCACGTTGATGTGTTAAGCCCCCTTTATGTTCTATTTTATGTTAAACATAGCCTACTTTAGCCTAATTTATAATAAACACTTTACTTTAATGTGTAATGGTAGCCTGGTTCTGTTTTGCCTTGTTTATAATAAACATACAAACGTATATTTTAAAATAAACATACTTAAGTAGGCCTATATTTTATAATAAACATACTTTAGTTTATTTTTATAATAAACATACTTTAGTCTTTTTTATATGAAGCATACTTTAGTCGCATGTGTTATAAACACACAAGCCTGTTGCTTGTGTGTTGAGCCTAATTTAGAGTAAACATAACACCTGAAGCTATGTTTAGCACAGTTTATAATAAACATAGGCCTATATGAATGAAACATATGCTCATAAACATAAGACTTACTCTCGTGTTTGGCCTGCTTTATAGTAAAGGCCCTAAACATACACTTATGTTTAGCGCACTTTAAACTAAATATACATGCAGATGTATTTATTACGTGTAACACACGTGCATGTTTATTATAAATTAGGCTAATCACAGTTTTGTTTATATAAATGAGACTAAAATATGCTTATTATATGGTCTACTTTATTGGTTTATAACACACAAAGATTGTTTCGCCGTCAATTTATACCCCACACATTTTAGCTAGGCCAATGTGTTTTTTACAAATCCAAACTGGTCTTCATATAAACCTATATCTTTCATTAGATAGTCAGGCTATTGGATCAGAATACGCCATAAAATGACGTGTTGAACCTCTTATTATTGACCAAATGACCACTTTACTACTACGCTGTGTCAGCATTATGCATTTTCTCTCTGTCACTGTGCGACGGGTTAATTTGAAGTCATCATTGATCTTCTAGGAGGCGGACGGTGTTGCCAGATTGGGGGGGAATCTGGCCCAATCTGGCAGCGTTGGGGGCTGACCTCCAGCTGGAAACAGACTTGCTGATCTGCATCGTGAGGGTTTCCAGCAAATCACACAGACCTATGACGCGTTTCCCCCGGCCTCCCCTAATATGGAAACCTTCGTGCGTAGATAGGAAGTGCTTCGCTTACGTGCGCGAGCACGAGGCAAAGCACTTCCTGTAAACGCAACGAAGGTTTCCATATAAGGGCAGTCACCGGTGAACGCGCCTAACGTATGACGTCAGGTGTTGTGGGAGCGCTCCAATAACTTTCGTAATAACTTTTTAAGGCCTCATAAAAAAAAATGGACTCTGTCTTCTTTTGGCCCCCTGTGTGGGAGTGACGTCAAGTTTATGAATATATATATATATATATATATATCGTAATCAGATAAGTATAGGCCACCGTTTCAAAAAGACATCACGAAAACCAACGTTAGTTTTTGAAAACACTTTTTTACTTTAAATACACGGCACAAATAAAAATAAAAGGACATTGTAAACATTGGACATGGTTGACGGTTGGTCCGGGATCAACCCGGACGCGCGTAATAATAACTTATTATACACTTTGAACAATAGTATATGCAGCGGTGCAGCATGACAATATCGGTTGTAAAAAATACAAAGAAATACAATAATCATCATTCCCGGTCCACACCGTCCCGGTGTGTCAGGTCCCGGTCTCACGGCCCCGTTAGCGGCGTCCAGCACCGCGGGGGGGGTCCCGTGTCAGGCAGTCTCTCGCCCCCCCTCAATAGTCTCTGAGCCGTCTCACAACAAGCCCCTTCTGTCGTCAGTGCGAACAACGTGCCGCCGGTATTCCAGTGCCGGTGGCGTGCACGCGCAGAACCTTACTCCAGTGTCATCAGAACCCCCTCTCGGGTCGGGTCAGTGTCTCTTTCTAAAACGCCTCCATCTTGCTGGCCAGCATCAGCTGACAGCCGCTGCTCACGTGCGTCAGCACCTTCCGCTTGAGCTGCGCCACCTGCTCGCGCAGCACCGACGCGGTGCTCGAGAGGCCCGCGTTGTCGTTCTTCAGCACCTTCACCTTCTCTTCCAGCCTCGCGATGCGCTCGAGCTTGCGCCGCCGGCACTTGGTGGCCGCCTGGCGGTTCCTCAGCCGCTTGCGCTCGGCCTTGATCTTCTCCTGGTTCTCCATATCGATGGGCGACATGGGGGGCGAGCCCCCGCCGTCGCTGCTGCTCAGCAGGTCGGGGACCGTCTGCGGCTCCTCCTTGAACGCGACCAGTCTCGGTGGCGCGAGCTGTTGCGGGAAGGCCGGGTGCGCGTGGGTGGCGTGCTGGTGGTGCGCTTGGTGGTGGTGGTTTTGCGCGTGGCCGTGCGGCAGGTAGCTGATGGTGGTGGTGGGGTAGCTCGCGGCTGAGGAGAGTGCGGTGCTGCCGGGGGGGCAATAGGCGTTCAGGGTTGTGTAGATGGCGGGCTCGGGCTGCTGCTGTAGTGACGCGCCGAACGCGCTAGGGGGCAGCGGGGGCGCGCACGACGTCACGCCGCCGCCCGCGGCCCCGAGGGAGACGTTTGGCGGGGGCATCTGGTTCATCTTGTGCAGGTCGTCCAGCGCCTTCACAAAGCCCTCCGCGAAGCCCTCCTGCTCGTCAGTGATGCCCCGGTTGTAGAAGTACTGCCCCGGGGTGGGCGTGGTCAGGACCCCGCTCCCACCCTGGATGATCAGCCGCTCGAGCTCGGGCGCAGCCAGCTTCAGCGAGCACGAGACGTCCTGCTGGGCCGCCTGGTAGAGCTCGGCGTCTGCGCGCAGTGACTTGAGGTGGCGGTAGGGCTCCGCGAGGTGGTTCAGGTTCAGGCTCTGCTTCAGCAGCTTGTAGTCGGGCATGGCGCCCTCCGCGTGCCCGTAGCCCGACAGGAAAGTTTCGTCGTGGTAAAACGTCTGCTCCATCTTTGTAGACATAAAGTCGTGTTGCGTGCGGCTCACCGACGGGTTAAGGAGCAGTCTCTGGGGGTTGGAACGCAGTGTCAGTTGAGGGAGAGAGTGACCATCAACCTGTCTCTTCCGTCGGTAATAAATAAACCCCAAGTTCAGAAAACCAGATTCACTCTGAGGGGAAAGCAGCGTCGGTCCACAAGTTGCGAAATGTTGTCCAAACGTTAGAGTTCTTCTGGTTGGTGAACTTAAGGCAGTGTTTCTAGTGTTCTGTTGGCGAGCTGTGTTGCTTTTTAATGTGGCTCATGCTGTCAGAGCCTGTATATATGCGCTGAGCGCACAGGCGCGCCTCTGATTGGACGCCGGGATCCGTAGCCATGCCCCAACAACGTGACGCGAGTGCCGGGAAACAAGCTGTAAACAAGAGCGATGGCTTTAAGACAACCTCTCGTTAAAAACAGGTCCCCACCACGACATAAAGGTCTTATTAACGACATAAAGGTCTTCATAATGGCATAAGGGCTTAATAACGAAATAAAGGTATCCATTACGACAAAAAGGACTTAATAACGACAAAGGTCTTCATTTAACACACATGTGTGTTCTCCTCAACATGTTTTACATGGAGACAGTTTGGAAAAGTGAGAGTTGATTAGTTAACTTGTATTGGACCTAACTATTGAATCAGTATTTGTTTATTAATTAATAGGAAATGTACTTTATTTATTTATTATTCATGGCGTATGGTCTGATCTTCCTGACGTGGTCTGATTTAATAAAGTGTTTATGTTCGTGTAATTTGGGATTGTGTGTTACCACATTGAAGACTAATAACAATGAACATTGTTTCTAACATAAACGCTTAACAAATATGTCGGCACTGGGGCGTCGTTTGATGGTTAACGCTTCGCAGCCCGAGTTGGAGTCGATCGTATCCCGCGTCTGTTGTTGAACAACCGGCACAGGAAGTGTTAACGCCTTATATGGACCGTCGACGTATGAGTTCCTCTGAGGAGCGGGAAGCCCATCCCACCTCGGCCTCGCGCCAGCATTCCTGCCCGTCCAGAGCCACGTGCTGCGCCGGGACTTTCTGTTTAAGGGCGGGACCCGATAAGAGGGCTAACTTAACTTAAGAAATTCATTTTTAAAATTTCAGAATTAATATCTACAGACTATGGAGGTATAGATCACAGTTGTGAAGTAGCCTATGCTAATTAATCAGACATTAAATTAAAGCAGGGCATTTCTAAATCGTGTCAATTTTGTTTTTAATTTGCCAGTAGTGACCTTATGAACTGTGATGTGTCACGAATCACCGTTTCGTGTGTGTGTGTGTGTGTGTGTGTGTGTGTGTGTGTGTGTGTGTGTGTGTGTGTGTGTGTGTGTGTGTGTGTGTGTGTGTGTGTGTGTGTGTGTGTGTGTGTGTGTGTGTACGTGAGTTGTAATCTGCTGTCTCATGGTGGCCGAGTGCTGTATAATGTACTGGTAGGTTGTAAAGATAGTGAGTACTTTTTGTCGTAGGGCATTGTGCGCTCTACTGTCACACAGACACACAACCCCTCAATACAACACCTGTCTGGGCCAGGGAGAATCCCCTGTCTCCTGTTTCACACACACACACAAACACACACACACACACACACACACACACACACACACACACACACACACACACACACACACACACACACACACACACACACACACGCACACACAGAGTGTACAGACACACACGCAACATACAGGCATACACACATGCGCAGAGTACACACGTACACACACACACACACAGACACACACACTTCGGCACAGATAAGCCAAAACACAAATTGGAATCCTGTGTGCAAACTGTTACTCAGTATAGGTTTCTCTCTGTTTGAACTATTTTCCACTTTGTCCACAGTCTCTTAAATTACCCTGAACACCGCTGGGAGTCAGGCTGGTGAACAACTTAATACTGAACTTTAAACAGGCAGAACACCAGCCTGTCCTGGTATGACTATTCAACTTTCAGGTCTGTGCAGTCTGCGTTGGCATGGGTACAGAGAGAGAGAGAGAGAGAGAGAGAGAGAGAGAGAGAGAGAGAGAGAGAGAGAGAGAGAGAGAGAGAGAGAGAGAGAGAGAGAGAGAGAGAGAGAGAGAGAGGGAGAGAGAGAGAGAGAGAGAGAGAGAGAGAGAGAGAGAGAGAGAGAGAGAGAGAGAGAGAGAGAGAGAGAGAGAGAGAGAGAGAGGGGGGAGGGGGGGGTTGGGAGGAGAGGGAGACAAGGAGAGAGAGAGAGACCCTAGGCAACCCTTCCACTGGGACTGATTACATGTTTCGTTATTAACTGCGCAGCAGATTTATGTTTGTAAATCTGCGGAGGCCGTAACGATGTGCATCTGTCAGCAGAGCCTTCACCGCAGAACGCGTGTTTACGAGCGGCCTGAACAGACTTGTGGAGTTCGCCCCGGCTCACCTCAGCTCCTCCACAAACCGGACTGGGAACCAGTATGGAAACCTGCAGCGAAACCAGTATGGAAACCTGCAGGGAAACCAGTACGGAAACCTCCAGGGAAACCAGTACGGAAATCTCCAGGGAAACCAGTACGGAAACCTGCAGCAAACCCAGCTGAGGAATGAAAAGAGAGACTATAATAGAAACCAGCAGAGAGGCAAGAAACCAGCTGAGAAACCAGTATATGAACCAGCTGAGAAACAAGAAACCAGCTGAGAAACCAGTGTATATCCACCTGAGAAACAAGAAACCAGCTGAGATACCAGTATATAAACCAGCAGAGAAACCAGTATGTAAACCAGCGGAGAAACCAATATATAAACCAGCGGAGAAACCAGTATATGAACCAGCTGAGAAACAAGAAACCAGCTGAGAAACCAGTGTATAAACCACCTGAGAAACAAGAAACCAGCTGAGATACCAGTATATAAACCAGCGGAGAAACCAGTATATAAACCAGCGGAGAAACCAATGTATAAACCAGCGGAGAAACCAGTATATAAACCAGCTGAGAAACCAGTGTATAAACCACCTGAGAAACAAGAAACCAGCTGAGATACCAGTCTATAAACCAGCGGAGAAACCAGTATATAAACCAGCGGAGAAACCAGTATATAAACCAGCGGAGAAACCAGTATTTAAAGCAGCTGAGAAACTAATATATAAATCAGCAGAGAGACAAGAAACCAGCTCAGAAACCAGTATGAAACCATGGGGGAGAGGTCTGTCCCTGGGTCACTGGTATTTCCCAGGAATTCACAACAACAACAACAACAACAGCAGGACTCGCTCCGACTCTATTGGCGCATGTCGCCGGTAACCATGACAACCACCGTGGCATAAACAGAAGGAAGCCGCAGTTCCTGGCTCTGTGTTGTGCTTCCACCGCTCGGCCGCCACTTTTTTTTCTATTCTTTCTTTTTGTGTGTTTTGTTTCCGAGCCATCCTGTTGTCGACCGCAGCTGTGATTCTGAGAGTTAGAGAGCAGGGCCTGCTCCTTCCAGGGTTAGGGTAAGGGTCCAGGCCTCCTTCAGGCCTCCTCAAGGCCTCCTCCAGGCCTCCTCAAGGCCTCCTCCAGGCCTCCCTGCTCCCTCCGGACCTCCTTTCTCCAGGCCTCCTTTAGGCCTCCTCCGGGCCTCCTTCAGGCCTCCTCAAGACCTCCTCCAGGCCTCCCTGCTCCCTCCAGGCCTCCTTTCTCCAGGCCTCCTCGCACACACACACACACACACACACACACACACACACACACACACACACACACACACACACACACACACACACACACACCCACACACACACACACCGGACAAACACACACACACACACACACACACACACACACACACACACACACACACACACACACACACACACACACACACACACACACACACACACACACACACACACACACACACACACACACACACACACACACACACACACACACACACACACACACACACACACACACACACACACACACACACGTACACATCGTGCTGCTTTAAAACTATTCCAGGTGTCTCGAAGCTAGTAAGAACTTTACTTAATCAATAATCGGTAATCAGTAACATGTTTGAAACACACAAGACAGATTAGTTTTATAGATTCATTCCTTATTGTTAACTTGTATATGAATACCCTTTCAGAGTGGTGGATGTGTTCAGCTGTAGCAGGGTGGTGTAGGATGGTGTAGGGTAGTGTAGGGGGGTGTAGGGTGGTGTAGGATGGTGTAGGGTAGTGTAGGGGGGTGTAGGGTGGTGTAGGGTGTTAAATGGTGGTGTAGGGTGGTGTAGGGGGTTGTAGGGTAGTGTAGTGTGGTGTTGGATGGAGTAGGGTGGTGTAGGGTGGTATGGTGGTGTAGGGTAGTGTAGGGGGGTGGTGTGGGTTGGTGTAGGGTGGTGTAAGGTAGTGAAGGGTGGTGTAGGGTGTTAAATGGTGGTGTAGGGTGATGTAGTGTGGTATAGGGTGTTGTAGGCTGGTGTAGGGTGGTGTAGGGTAGTGTAGGGTGGTATAGGGTGTTGTAGGGTGGTATAGGGTGTTGTAGGGTGGTGTAGGGTGGTGTAGGGTAGTGTAGGGTGGTAAAGGGTGTTGTAGGATGGTGTAGGGCGGTGTAGCATCGTATAGGGTGGTGTCGGGTGGTATAAAGTGGTGTAGGGTGGTGAAGGTTAGTGTAGGGGCCTGTAGGATGGGGTAAGTAGGGTAGGGTGGTGTAGGGTGGTGTAGTGTGTTGTAGGATAGTGTGGGCGGTGGGCGGTGGAGGGTGTCGGCGCTGCTGATTGGCTGTCAGCCTTCGGTGGAGGAACGCCAGGAAAACACTCTGCTCCGGCGCACTGGGATCACAACTGGGAGGAAAGAAGTCTTTTACCGTAATAAGTGTGTGTGGAGATTTTCCGAAGGGTGTGTGTGTCTTTGCATGTGTTTGGTTGTGTGTTTGTGTCTTTTTCATAAAGAGTGATAGGGTGTGTGTGTGTGTGTGTGTGTGTGTGTGTGTGTGTGTGTGTGTGTGTGTGTGTGTGTGTGTGTGTGTGTGTGTGTGTGTGTGTGTGTGTGTGTGTGTGTGTGTGTGTGTGTGTGTGTGTGTGTGTGTGTGTGTGTGTGTGTGTGTGTGTGTGTGTGTGTCTTTGTCAGAGAGGAGAGAGAGAGAGAGAGAGAGAGAGAGAGAGAGAGATAGGGTGTGTATGTGTGTATGTGTGTGGATGTGTGTCTGAAAGTGTTTGTGTGCGCACCCTTTTGCATATGTGCATGTGTGTGCGTGTATCGGACTGGTTTGGGCTGCTTGTTTATCAGCTGAGGAGTGGAGGAGTGGGTTGTGATAAGTCACTGAGCATTTTATATGATTGTTAGAACACTCACAGATTTCTTTGGAAAGGTTTTATTGCTCCCACAGCTCAACTGTTGAATACGTTCTACCAAATAAGAGTCTACTTTTTCTGCCATGAATAACAAGGTACTGATATCCCTGGCAGACATCCCAGTGCCAACAGGAAACACTTGACCTGGAAGGTGTGTGTGTGTGTGTGTGTGTGTGTGTATGTGTGTGTGTGCGTGCGTGCGTGCCTGCGTGCTGCGTGCGTGCTTGCGTGCGTGCGTGCGTGCGTGCGTGTGTGTGTGTGTGTGTGTGCGTTTTATGTGGCAGAGATCT
>OLKM01003714.1:5000-10000 GCA_900291075.1 Melanogrammus aeglefinus | reverse complement strand
ATATATATATATATATATATATATATATATATATATATATATTATATATATATATATATATATATATGGATTTAATACATATATTAAATCCATATATTTAAAGTAAAGCCAGCTATAGTGCTGTGTGGTGCTCCTCGTTGGAGGTGTAGATATGTATATATATATATATATATACTGTATATCAGAGTCTCTAACTCAATTTACCTGGGGGGCCGCTGGAGGTAGAGTCTGGGTGAGGCTGGGCCGAATCAATATTCCACAAAAAAAGTACAAATATCCAGTCTTCTCAAGCTTTACTATTAACAGTGCTGCAACATGAATGCTTTTTTTGAACATGAATGGCTCTTTTGAACATGAACGGCTCTTTAAAACATGAACCTTCTTCAGAACATGAACTGTCCTTCTGAACACATGGCTTTTCCTGCCTACTCCTCCTGATCACTGCTGCTCTTCATCATTTTAACACGGGAAGGAAAAAAAAGAAAAAAGCCCTAGACGCGCAGATGATTGCGGCAGAGAAACTGAGAAGCTTTAACTTCCAAGATCGAATATTAGAGATGCATGTAATAATTTCCTAAATGTATTGCATGATTTTATCTCATGATATATATAAATTTCAATCAATATGTGTGGGCCTCAACTTGATACAAAACACTATTTCACACCGTCGATATTTCCTCTCCCACTGGACACACAGGAAGACACACACACACACACACACACACACACACACACACACACACACACACCTACCGACGTATCCAGGCCTATGCAGTTATAAAATGCAATCAAACATGTCAAAACATAGACATTTTCTATAAATAGCCTACCAACGTTTGCAGTGAGAAAAACTGACGCACATTTCATGCTCAGGGATATGATGCTCCACAACTTGAGGAATTCGGTTGCTAAGCGGTTAGTTTCAGATGCTTCAGTAAGCTGCTCGAAATACATCAGAGGAGTCAGCACACAGGAGAGAAGGGCGTATCTCCAGCGCACACACACTTGGGAGAAGCCATACCATTGGCCTACGTTCATTTCACCTCCGTCTTATGCAAGGTTTTTGTGCGCAGAAAGCTTTATAAATGAGGCCCCCGGGCAAGCGCAGCGACTCAGGAATTTTTTTTTTTTTAAAAAAAGGGACTAAACTTTGATGTCAAGTAGGGGGCCACAAAATATCGTCCGGCGGACCACAACTGGCCCGCGGGCCGCGAGTTTGAGACCCCATATATATATATATATATATATATATATAGTATATATATGTAAAGCCAAAGTGCTGTGTGGTGCTCCTCGTTAGAGGTGTAGATATGTATGTATGTATATACTGTATATATATATACACACAGTATATAACAACCCGGTCTCACGAAAATATGTGACACTGTCACGTTATTTTAATCTATTGTTCGTGATCAGGGACACGTATTTTCAAAATTTTCTGTCATGGCAACGTCCGCTCGGACACTGGACTTGCGAGTCATTGTCTGTGATAACTAACAGTATGACAGCTTTTGGCCACCCATTTCTACTTAAAATTGTCTGTGATAGCTAACAATATGACAGCTTTTGGCCACTCGTTTCTACTTTCACCTTTGATTCTGAGAAATTGTAACAATTCACGGATATATTAAATGCAGGTGCGCTGCTCTGTAGGCAAACCGTGAAGGAAACAAGGGTAGCTGCTTCATCTGTTCTTTTTAGAATGGTATGTCTTGATGTTTATTGTACCTAGCCATCTATTGTCTTATTCTTGGCTATGTGAATGAAAGTCCGCGTCGATGCCTCGCAAGTCCAGTGTCTAAGCGGACGTTGCCATGACAGTTTGAAAATTGTGCTTTTTGACACGAAAATTTTGAAAATACGTGTCCCTGATCACGAACAATAGATTAAAATAACGTGACAGTGTCACATATTTTCGTGAGACCGGGTTGCATATACATATATATAGTATATACAGTATATATATAGTATATATGTAAAGCCAGCTGTAGTGGTGCGGTGGTGCTCCTCGTGGAGGTGTAGATATGTATATATATATATGTATGTATGTATATAGTATATGTAAAGCCAGCTGTAGTGGTGCTCCTCGTGGAGGTGTAAATAGCTCAACGCCGCCTGGGGTCTGATGACCTCCACCGTGTGCGTGAGGAGCCCGTTAGAAGGCAGAGCAGGTGGGTGTGTAGGTGGTTCTCACCCGCTCTCCTCCCCCACACACACTCCCGCGCCCCCCACACACACACACACTCACAGCTCACCCCCCTAAGCGCATCCTACTCCATATGCACGCATAGCCTATCTGCAACCTGCACAACACACACACACACACTGCAACTACTGGACACGGAACTACACACGTACACACACCACACACACAACACACACACACATCACACACACACACACCACACACACACACACACCACACAACACAAGCAAACACACGCAGACACATGGAAACAAGAGCACATACACACACACACACACACACACACACACACACACACACACACACACACACACACACACACACACACACACACACACACACACACATGGAAACAAGAGCACACACACACACACACACACACACACACACACACACACACACACACACACACACACACACACACACACAAGCAAACACACGCAGACACATGGAAACAAGAGCACATACAAACAAACACACAATCAAACAAACACACAATCAAACAAAGACACAAACCAACAAGAGCACATGCACACATACCCCCCCCACACACACACACACACACACATGCAGACACAAGAAAACAAGAGCACATACACGCACATACACAAACACAAACACAAGCACACGCAATCATGCCCATGCACAGAAACAAACAAACAAGAGCAAACAAACTCAAACACACATGAAGCAGGCAGATCCAAACAGATTTGATAAATGTTATTTTCCCCTCTCTCTCACTCCCTCGGCCTCTCACACTCAGTCATACCTGTGCACGTGCACACACACACACACACACACACACACACACACACACACACACACACACACACACACACACACACACACACACACACACACACACACACACACACACACACACACATGCACACACGCACACACCAGACCTGACCCGATCGTGTTTCTTTTAGTTTATTTTCCCACAAGCGGTTTGTGAGCAGATATACTTTTACGAATTCACCTTCACTGTTCTCAGGTTGTGTGTGTGTGTGTGTGTGTGTGTGTGTGTGTGTGTGTGTGTGTGTGTGTGTGTGTGTGTGTGTGTGTGTGTGTGTGTGTGTGTGTGTGTGTGTGTGTGTGTGTGTGTGTGTGTGTGTGTGTGTGCTTGATAATGTGATCTGATTGTTCCCTTTGCCAACAGCGTGGATATTCAAACCATGAGACGCAGAGATTTCTTTGACATTGGATGCTCGTCCTGAATATACTTGTCAGAGTAAAGTGGTTGAATAGATCACAGTAAAGTTTAATAGAGTATAGCTGTTAAATAACCACGGGTATAATTTTTCATAGTGCAGGGTATAGTTGTTCAGTAGACCAGAGTAGAGTCTAGTTGTTCTATAGACCAGAGTAGAGTCTAGTTGTTCTATAGACCAGAGTAGAGTCCAGTTGTTCTATAGACCAGAGTAGAGTCCAGTTGTTCTATAGACCAGAGTAGAGTCCAGTTGTTCTATAGACCAGAGTAGAGTCCAGTTGTTCTATAGACCAGAGTGGAGTCTAGCTGTTCTATAGACCAGAGTAGAGTCCAATTGTTCTATAGACCAGAGTAGAGTCTAGCTGTTCTATAGACCAGAGTAGAGTCCAGTTGTTCTATAGACCAGAGTGGAGTCTAGCTGTTCTATAGACCAGAGTATTCCAGTGTAGTTGTTATTGTCTAGTTGTGTGTTCCCGGAGGAGAACGGGACCCTTCTCTCTTGGCTCAGATGTTCTCTAGTTTGATGATTTGGGTTTTATGGGAAATAAGAGCAGATGTATTGTTTCAGATGATTGCAAGCAGGTGTGTGTACCTCTGTAGTCACGCAAGTACACGCACACACACACACACACACACACACACACACACACACACACACACACACACACACACACACACACACACACACACACACACACACACACACACACACACACACACACACAACCACATACATAAACACCCAAGCACATACACACACATTAAACCAATGAAAACAAAACACATGTCTCTCCTCTCTCTCCTCTCCCCTTCCTCTCTCCTCTCCTGTCTTCTCTCTCTTATCTCTCTATTAGTTTCTCTCCCTCCCCCTCCTCTCCTCTCCCCCTCCTCTCCTCTCCTCCCCCCTTTCCCCCCCTCCCTCTCCTCCTTCTCTCCTCCCCCCTCCCCCCTCCCTCTCTCCCCCTCCTCTCCTCTCCTCCCCCTTTTCCCCCCCTCCCTCTCCTCCTTCTCCTCCTCCCCCCTCCCCCCTCCTCTCTCCCCTCCTCCTCCTCCTCTCCTCCCCCTTTTTCCCCCTCCTCCCTCTCCTCCTTCTCCTCCTCCCTCCCTCTCCTCTCTTTCCTCTCCCCCTCTCCCTCTCCTCCTCCCCCTCCCCTCTCCTCCCCCCTCCTCTACATCATGCACCTGTGGCTCCTCGTTAAAGGAGCAGCGTGTGTGTGCGTCTCCTCCTGGCCGCCTCTGTTCTCCTCCTCCTCTGGCGGCATAGGGGGATGGGGGGGGGGGGGGGGGTTTGGGGGCGTAGTTCTGGACCAGAGGATCAGAGGGGCTCCCCGCGGGGGGGGGGGGCCTCGACCGGTGTGTGCGTGAGCCGGACCACTCACAACAACACAGGGATCAAACGGTGCGGTGAGGCAGGTGCCCTCTCCTCTCCCTCTTCCTCCCCCCTCCTCCCCCCTCCCCCCTCTACCTCTCCCCTCCTCCCCCTCTCCTCCCTCCTCCTTCCTCATCTCCTTCGATTCTCTCCCTCCCCCTCTTCCTCTCTCTCTGCCTCTTCCTCTCTCTCTGCCTCTTCCTCTCTCT
>OLKM01003713.1:16607-31582 GCA_900291075.1 Melanogrammus aeglefinus | reverse complement strand
GTAGCATCTTATCCCTGCATAGCTGTGTTACTTACAGGGAATGGTTATCTACGATTGTTAGTGCTTGTCGTCTTAGTTTCTATGAACAAGCTTACTGTACCATTAATTAATTTTATTGTATGACAATGTTATATTGACCTTTAGTCTGCTTGTGTTCGAAAGCACTATATACAAAAAGTGCCTTGCCTACATACTTTGCAATATATATTGTTTATCCCTCTTTGGACAACTGTAATGTATATTATCCTCTGTTAATGTAAATGTAAGTCCATGGGTCCCTGAGCGTTAGACAGACGAGGCTGACGCAGTCAACATGAATTAGCCCATGTGTCTTCAAACAGTAACCTACTAACTACTTTACAGCCAGTCCCAATTGTAACCTCTTCATTGTCAACATGTTGTGACGATCGCTCATAACCATTAGAACTTGCACTCGTTAATTTGTGGTACACTGCTCTGACTAGACGCGGAGGTAGCATATAGATTATGTTTCCAGTGTATTCATTGCTGTGAACAACAAATACCTTGATTCAGAAAAAGCTTGTGATTACTCTAAATTACTGCCAGTCAGTCAGTCAATGGCTACGGCAACATTGACGCTGAACTCATTTTCCATTACAGGCTTCGTCAATTTTTTCAGGTGTCCGCCACGACGTGATGTTGGCCCTCCAGTGTAGCCACACGCCATATCCCCCAGAGCCGTCATCCACGGCCCAGAGCCGCTGCACGTCCACGGGCCTGGTGTACGGCCCGAAGACTCGAGTGCACGAAAATTAGCCAAACATGTATTTTTATTTTATTTATTCTAACCTTTAATTTATCTCAGTGAAGCAATTAAGAGCAGGCTTCTCTTTTTCAATGACCCCCGGATTACAACACACAAATAAAAACAGAAGTACAAAATGACAATAGATATAAACAGACGGTCAAACAACCAGGGCCCCGTTTCCCGATAACGATAGATCTTCGCTCGTACGATCATTCTCACGAAGGATCTTTCGAACCATCGTTAATTTCTTTGGAGCGTTTCCCGAAACTCCTCTTAACATGAACGCGCATTCGCTGCACTCACGACGTTCGTAGGATTGTACCTGTCCACTGACATGGTGCTGAAACGGGCTATGACGCAGGGAGAGATGCAGGAATGTCGCAGGAAAATGAGGTTAAAAACGGTTAAAATAGGCCTATCTCTCCATCAAGGCCAACCGCAGAGTAGTACCTACAGAAGAATAGAGTGCTATTAATATGAATGCTAAAAGATATTAAAGATCAGACTCTGATTAGGCTACTAGGCCGACATATGATATCAGTCCTAATCCTGAACGCACGTTGCATACATTTATTCCATGGGATTTCCCCCTCTGAGAATTAATTTCTATATTAACATAAATCCAAAATTATGCTTGTGTGACAACCTACATTATTTTAATTTGCTGATTTCTGAAACATACTTAGTGCAGCAAGAAAGCCGACTTTATCTGATTCCGCATAAGGTTTCATTGATTGGCTCTCTACTATAGAATATTTGTAGACATTAAAAACGCAACGTTCCACATTCATTCACTATCATTCAAAGACGGCTATTGCTGACCCGATTAGGAGAGCTTGGTCTAGATCCTGCACATATTGTTGGCCAGGATGAAGTAGGCTAAAGGCAGGGTTCGAGTTATGGTTCCATATTGGACGTAAATATGGGCTATTATGACACGGCTCTTCTCAATGCCGTGGAACGCTCTGTTCACTTGCATGGGCCCTTCACAACAACGCCAGGTTCTTCGGTTGCTAAGCGACGTCAACGTCTTTGGCTAACTATTTCTCTGCTGATCAACACTACGTACGGTAACAAATAAATTGTAAAAAGACGCCTTGTGAAGTTATACAAATGTCAATTGTAAAAAGACGCCTTGTGAAGTTTTATTTTTCATCATTGACAAGTATGGCTAGCCGCTCATTATCCGAAAATAAGCTCCGCCGCCTCAGTGTCGAAGCGCCTCCGTCTTTCGCGGATCGGTGTCGGTGCGCCCTGTCTGGGCTAGTTTCCCATAGGATGACCGCGTTCTATATCCCCACTTAACGTCAATAGTACTCTGCAGTGGAAGGAAATATAGCTTTTATTTATAATTACAATATTATGCTGCTGTATATTCAGAGACCCCCACGGATATTTGAGTTTGCTGCTTTCATGGGGGGCAGCTCTCTATTGGAGCTCAGCTCCCTGGCTCCCACCTAACTCGAACCCTGGATAGGTCTTGTACACTGCTGAGCCGGTGTTACACCGAATTCTGCGACCCGTCGAAAAGTGTGACCCCAGAGGGCGCTGTTGCACATTTTCTGCAACATGCACGAGTCTGAAGCTAGACTGACTCGGAATGAGGTGACGATCGTTGTGTGACACCGCGGCTCAATGCTTTCTTTCCTTCAAAGCGTCTCTACTACTGAGCGTCTTGATGGGCGAAAGAGCAACGGTGATTGAGCCTACTAAACAGCTAGCTTATCCAGTGTCCTTCTGGGGTCTGTGAAATGCAAATTGAAATCAAATGCAGCCTATTTATTTAAGCACCATTTTATGTTTTTGGTTATAATCCCACCGTTATTTGTATGCTGCCACCGTATTATTATTTTTTACTGCCGTTTATGAAATAAATATGAACTAATGCCACAATTATTCATGTATGCGATCATCACAGAGTCCACAAGCAGCAGGTCGCAATCCAGACCGTCGAAATCTGCGACCACACTGTAAATGCGGGGAAAATGAGTCAAACCCCAACCAAATGTTTTCAGGTCATTTGTCGTCCTCATATCTGTATTTGGACATAATTATTCGTGTCTGCGATCTTCACAGAGTCCACAAGCAGCCGGTGTTGTGCCGAAAAACGACTGCCTGCCAGAAAACGACTGACCCCCGCGGGAACGCCCATCGGGGTGGTACCTACACGCCATCGGTTGGTACCTACTCTCTCCACAGCAAAAGACCGCCTCCGACGGGAACGCCGTTCGTTTATTATTACTCTACTTATTATTATCATCTTACAACCAGCGCAGAAATAACACAATTAAAAGCATTACCGCCAAATTTAATCTCCTGATGTTATATTGAAAGACAAGTTGTATAGCCTACGACAGGAACGACAGACTACTCCTCAATACAACGTATCCATGCAGTTGTGCTGTGACGCTGGTGCAGCGGGTGGGCGTGGTTTGCTGTGGAGAGAGTAGGTACCACCCGATGGGCGTTCCCACTGGGGTCAGTCGTTTTCTGGCAGGCAGTCGTTTTTCGGCACAACACCGGTCGCAATCCCCGATGGGTCACAATTCATGACAGCAGACCGTCGAAATCTGCGACCACACTGTAAATGCGGGGAAAATGAGTCAAACCCCAACCAAATCTTTTCAGGTCATTTGTCGTCCTCATATCTGTATTTGGCCTAATTTTTCCTGCATTTACAGTTGGGCGCAGATTCGACGTGCGCTAAGATTGATTGTGGCATCGTTGATTGCGACCTGCGTTGCGTTGTGTTGGACTCTTGTGATGATCGCAGAACATGAATAATTGTGTCCAAATACAGATATGAGGACGGACAAATGACCTGGAAAACATTTTGGTTGGGGTGTTGACCTCATTTTCCCCGCCATTTACAGTGGTGGTCGCAGATTTGACGGTCTGTAGTTGAATTGTGACCATCGGGATTGCGGACCTGCTGCTTGTGGACTCTGTGATGATCGCAACACGATAATTATGTCCAAATACAAGATATAGGATGACAATGACCTGAAAACATTTGGTTGGGTTTGACTCATTTTCCCCGCATTTGCAGTGTGGTCGCAGATTCCACGTGCTTCTGGATTGCGACCTGCTGCTTGTGACTTCGCTGTGATGTCGCATACAATGAATAATTGTGGCATTAGTTCATATTTATTTCTAACGCAGTAAAAAATAATAATAACGGTGGCATACAATAAAAACGGTGGGCTATACACAAACATAAAATGTGCTTATAAATAGGCTACATTTGATTTCATTTGCATTCAGCAGACCCAGAAGAAAAAAAAAAAAACAAAATGGATAAGTGGTGTTTAGTACGGTCAATCACCGTTGCTTCTTTCCCCATAAGACGCTCAGTAAGACGCTTTCAAGGAAGAAAGCATTGCCCGGTGTCACAAAACGATCGTACCCATTCCGAGTCTAGCTTCAGAATCGTGCATGTTGCAGAAAATGTGCAACAGCGCCCTCTGGGGTCACACTTTTCGACGGGTCGCAGAATTCGGTGTAACACCGGTTCGGTCGCAGCTTGGCACGCCCTGCGATTTCACCTTCTTATCTCAAGTTTCCTGTGTAAAACCGAGGGGGTCAAATCCCCCGTTCGTCACGGCGCGGGGTTTGGTTCACTGGGGAAGGCGGGGCTGTGCACAGAGTCTCTGACCTCTTTAGAATAAATATTGCATAGGTTCTACTCCCGAATGTTTTCATTTTTTCATGAATGAAGACACCCGCATGCAATAATGAGTTTACTCCGAGTGTGGACTACAAACGCGATTAACTATGGTCAGGGATGTTCGTTACTGTCTAGACAGGGTCCAATAAATAGTGAACTTCACAGCCTCACCGAAGCGCCTACAGTGCTTAATGCAAACAATCGCAACAAAAAACGCCTGCAGAAATTCTCCGACATCCACTGGTCTCAGCATGATGCATGTAGCTTTGTCTTATGTCATTGATCAATATGAGGACATTTCAACCACGATGGTTGAATTAAAATCTGAGGGAGACAGCAAATGCAGCCCGAAAGCGACCTCCCACACAAGAGCAATGGAATCATTTGATTTTATTGTGACGTGGGGTTTGAACGGTGCATATCGGCTGCGCATGTATTTTTGGAATTTTTAATTGCAGCAATAAATTATGTTGTTGTTGACTTCTAACATCTATCTTTGCTGTTTAAATCTAACAGTAGTCTTTTGAGTAGGCCTAAATTATAGTCGGTAGGTAAACTACGTTTTTTGGTTGCGATATGGCTTCAAGCTGGCCATTCCGTGGTTATTGGATGTAGGCCTTTTTTAAATAAAACGCATCAAATACTAGGATTGTCCGGCCTGGTGCCACTGAGGCTATAGTAAGGCTAACGATGCTCTAGCGTCTTACCAGTACCCTGGAGTACTCGTTAAGCTACCGAGCGTTTTTTACGACGTTCGTTACCAACGATGCTTTCGGGAAACGGTGTGAAAACTGTACGATGCTCGTACGACGCACTTATCGATCCACTTAGGCTAACGATGCTTTCGGGAAACTGGGCCCGGAACAATTTCAATAGGCTACATATAAATAATGCAATGGGACAATTGGGAAAGCTATTTAAAACCCGAGCAATCTTTATTTGATGAGACTTCGACCATCCCCTTGCACGCATTGAGACATTCTGAACTCGTTCTGGGAGCCAGACAATACACTATAGATTCAAATAGCCTACGAAATGTTTAATTATATTGTTAATGTCCGACATTTGCATAAACATTATTAAACATGCCTTAGGCCTACCTGGATCGTACTCCGAGCGAATCCTCTCTCTCGTTTCTTCAATCTTGTTTTGCATGGACTACAAAACAAACAACCACAACAACTACAATGGCCAAGCAGCACTCTTAATAAAACAGACATCAACCCATGCGAGTACACAGCTCTCATGATCCAGACCGTGGCGTGCGTAGGCCTACCTCTGGGGTCTCAGCCGGGTCCAGCTCGAAGGCCATGCTGGAGAGGAAGGTCTCAATGGATGATCCTCTAGTGGTCGACGCGTCTCCCGGAGGAGCCGCTCTGCGCTGCGGAGCAAAGCACCAGGATTACATCAACCAATCCGTCAAACAATCATTCAGTGACATTCCGTGTTTGGTGATATGTTAAGAAATGCGCGAGATGAGGATACGGCTCGAGGTATTCATTTTCGATTAGGTTTTTGTTACAGGTGCACCTGGGGGACAGATGACGTCAGCAGACAGGTGATGTGTCACGTGAGGGTTCGCCTCAGCCTGTCTTGTTTTTCATACGCGGACATGTGCGACGCATCAGAAATCCAAAAGGTTGATTGCAGAGTAGAAGTACCAGACCGCCCGAGTACCGATCTTAACCGATAGGGCAGGTGTGGCCCGAGTTCGTGATTCGGTAGTCTCCTTTATTAAATGCGACACTAACCCCCATGACAGCATTGGTGGTTCAGTGGTAGAATTCTCGCCTGCCACGCGGGAGGCCCGGGTTCGATTCCCGGCCAATGCAACTATCCTTTAATTTTTTTTTTTTACTATACTTTGACTGTTTCTTAGGATAAAGAGGCGTTGCTTAGACCTCGGGTATAGAATGAATCTGGCACACGTCGTCCGTACAACAGCAAACCCATGATAATATTTAATGCTTATATTTAAACCCACAATGCTATTTATAATGGCCGTTTACCACCGTTTTCTCCCTTCCGGACGGTGAGAAATACATTATACAAGTCTTCAACTCCGTTGTATTTCACTTCCAAGTCGGTGGTGGCGGCAGTTGAGCTGAGCTTGACTCGAGGATCTAGTCGGGCAAGTATATACATAGACTGAGCTGAGCTTGACTCCGAGCAGTGATCTAGCTGACGGATCTATCGGCAAGTATATACATAGACATACAAGACATAGACGCAGTATTAGCTGCTGGGACTATAATGTGTCCATGGCTGGGCGCGAGAAATGCGTGCGCCATGTTGAAGTGGTGATGGGGAGCTAGGGAGCAGCATAAAGTCCGAGGGGAGATTGGAACAGAGGATGTATTTCTGCTTGGGGAACACAGTTTGACATCGGCAACCACCATCGGACTTGTTATCATTGGTTGTGTCCAGGAGCGTCGCTAGCAATTGAAAACATTCGGGGCTGTAGCCCAGAAGTTAGAGAGCTTTTAAAACGGGTGTTTGGGAGGGTTTCTCCTCCGAGAATATTTGAAAATCGGGCTGATGAACATTCAATTGTAACGTAGTTTGAGAAGTAAAAGAAAGACCAATCGTCATGTCGGACTGACCTCACGATCATTGTCAATGTCAACCATAAAACTTTGTTTTTCCCCAAAAACCCTGTCGTCTGTCGTTATGGTGGGTTGTCCAAGAGCTGCTGATTTTATGCGTGTTGGACACCGCAAACAGTGGGTCACTCTTGTTATAACCTGCATGAGAGTTCAATGTTGTCATTAGCTGTTACGTCTTTCTGACCAATCGCAGTTTCAAGGCCGACCTGGGCCTGTACCACTTCGGAGGCGGGCGCTCAGTTGTTCCCCTATAGACAAAATCGAATTGGTTGCGCCTTGACGCGTTAACGGCGGCCCACAGGGAATTCTCCCACTCTCCGATTACCGCTTCGCGTGCGTGTGTGCGTGCGTGCTTGCGCGCGCGTGTGTGTTATTCGATTGCCTGGTAAACGTGTAGGCCTACGGTAATATTCATACTGGTTTAAATAATACATTTGATAGTATTTCCCATCGTTGCTGAACAAGAGTTTTGTTTGAAATTAGGTGATAGAAGTTTAACGGTACCACTGTCGGGAACTGCCCATTGGTCCGACCACCCATTGGTCCGACCTCCCATTAGTCCGACAAAATGCCCATTGGTCCGACCTCCCATTGGTTCGACCTCCCGTTACTCCGACAAAATACCCACTGGTCCGACCTCCCATTGGTTCGACCTCCCGTTACTCCGACAAAATCAACCACAAGCCGGACCAATAGGAGGTCGAACCAATGGGTGGTCCCGTATTAGTTTCGACCTTGTCATTCCCTACTTTCTGACAAGCGCTTTCATTTGCGAGCTGCATTGCTTCTCTCTCTCTTCTCTCTCTCTCCCTCTGAGAGTTTGTTTTAACTCTGCTGTCCCAATGCTTTGGCAACATTGTATATCACAGTCGTGCCAATAAAGCAGAGAGAGAGAGAGAGAGAGAGAGAGAGAGAGAGAGAGAGGAGAGAGAGAGAGAGAGAGAGAGAGAGAGAGAGAGAGAGAGCGAGCTTGCGCTCTCTCGGAAACGCACACGCACACACGCATACACGCACGCACGCACGCACGCAGCGGAGCGGAGCCAGTTTCCTCTCGGTGCCGTTAACCGATTGTGCCAGATGCGCCAGAGCGCGCACCTCTGTGCCAGGGCTCGCCGCTTCTGTGGGGGAGATGTTGTGTTATTTATTTATCTTAACAGAGATGCTGAACAGAGGGATTAATGCACACATTCACACAGGCTACACACACACGAGCTACCCACAGACACACAGCTGAGGGGCGCCGGAGAAATGGCGCATCTGTGTGGTCGTGGTGCTCAACCTGGTCAGTGCGTGCTCGTTGATTTTTACTCCGTTTTATTTCAAACACAGACTGTACAGTGAAAGGACATTTTTAAATTTCAAGTTGGCAGCTCTCAAATATCCGACCTGTCTGTTTAGATTACAGATGCATTAGTCCAGTTCGAACTAATGAGGACGTCCCATTAGTTCGAACTCTCATTACTCCGATTGTCGGAACAATGGGAGTTCGAACTAATGGGAGGTCGGACCAATGGGAGGTCGGACCAATGGGAGGTCGGACCAATGGGAGGTCGGACCAGTGCCATGGACCCCCACTGTCATGCATCTACCCGATGTCAAGTGGACCGGGTTGAATTCACTGCGGGTCTCTCTTCTTATATCCATCTTGCCAAAGATATTTTATTACTGTCCTTCTAACACTCTGATCTCACTAAAAGGCTAGCAGCACGAAACAGCATTATGGACAACATGCGCTATGCATAGGGAAGAAAGAATACCAACGCTGAATTTGCAACATTCTGCAACAAATGATTCTAAATCTGCCCATATATGGACATGTCAGAGTTTTGCGGTTTCCACTCGCTACAATGTTGCATCTGTGGCCGCTGGTAATACGACCACAAAGAAGTAAACTATACGGGGCTATCTTCATCATTATGGTTTTGTTTTTTTGACGGCACAGCGATCCGGGGCTATTCCCAAAAGATCCGGGGCTATAGCCTCGAATGCCCAGGTCTAACGACGCGCCTGGTTGTGTCTGTGTTTCATAAAATAAGGCTGCACAACATTGCCAAATCGCCTCTCTTGAACTTCAGAAAGGAAGCTATGCAAAACAGTCCTCTTTCAGGGTTTTGATCCCACAAGATATTGATATTTTTTACATTCACATTGCCTTGCATATACTACATTGGTCAGTCTGTACGGTGGCGCTGAGCATTCACAAAAAAAAAAAAAAAAAGTCCTCTGACAATCACGCATCTTTAAAAACTCCAGTCCTGTTTTCAATTTGGTGACAACGCATTTTCCAGCTAATCCAACAGGGTTTTTTAATTGTTCATTAAGCTTGAAAAGTAAGGATCTTCCTCACCCACAGAGAAATACTTAATCCTAGTAGGACCTAGGCCTATATTAGGCCTACAAATATTGATATAATGCAATGTAAAGTGCAGAAGAAACCGGCGTGTGCCCATATAGAGACCAGGGGGTGCTAACGCACTTTCCTTTGACCTGACTTGATGAAATACGCCTTAGCCCTTTTTGCAAGACAGTTAGTTCTATTTCCTCTCTTGTTTTGTTTTTTTAATTCGTACCATGTCGCCAATTCTCAATTAACAGTGTGTTACTTCTAATGCCTGACAAAGGCATTTTTATTCTAACCACAATAGCCCTTTCTTCCCCTAGACAATTGAGCTTAGTAAATACAAAGTCAAAATAAATAATTTTAGTAAATTTGTAATACATGATTGTATATTACCTTGGATAAATATTTGTTGTTGGTAAAAATTGTGAAATCACAATGTTGAAAAAACCCCCGCATTATTACAACAGTATTATTACAGTATATAATCTGGTATGAACAGTGAGACAAACTGGCATTTGAAGATAGTTTTGCTAATGTTTATTGTTTCTTCACAGATCGACATATCAGTCATCAGAGAATTGGGGAGTCCCTTCACTTGCTTGCTATATACCACGTTATTGTGATAGGATTGCTACGAAGCGCTACTGTCTGGAGAAACAAAAACGAAAAGTAGTTCATGTAGTAAAGGCAAACCGTGTCAGTTGTTAATTTTTTTTTAATTTACTGACAGTATTTCTTTTATGTTGGTTGATTGAAATTCCATGCAGCATTATACTTAGGCTACTATTAAAGCTGGGTGTGGATGTATGTGTTACCGGCCTCAGATCTAGAGGAATCTAGGCAGGTAGGCCTACAAGGCCCACAGGCTGGTTTGCGCTGTGGGTAATAAGAAGTGGAGAACAACAGTTTTCAATCTTGTTCAACTTCAAGCAATCAACAGTTTATTAACGCCTTTCTGAGTTAAATACTTTAGATATAATATATATTAAATATAATAATAAAAACAAAATACATTAATATTGTCCAATTCATAATAAATAAAGCCTAATACAAATAGATGGCAAGTATAGATATCACATATCTACATGACGTTAAATATAAATAAAAACAAAGAAACCAATACATCAATTAATAGTCCATAATCATAAATAACCCACACCAACCGACGAACACCAACGGTTTCTGTCAGCTCACCAGCGTCAACCGCCTTAATCAACTATATTCAAAACACTGCACAAATCACACTTTCAAACACATATAACAGCTCCCCAAACACAACATGAACAAACACACCGCCCATAGGACTGTGTGATAGATTAACCACAGTTCAATGAAATATAATACACAAACCTGTGGGTAATAAGAAGTGGAGAACAACAGTTTTCAATCTTGCTCAAGCAATCAAGTTCATTAACGCGAGCTACGTCTCCATGGCAACCCACTACATCAACAGTGCACAGTGCCATCTAGTGGCAGGAAAATAATACAATGGGGTTAATATTAACGCTATTGCAATTAACCGCTTAAACCAGAAAAAGGGTGGGGGGGAACTGTTTTTATAACTCAAGCCATTTTCTATACCCGTTACATATGCTTGTAAAAACAGGAAAAGTTTGATTGCCTCCTGCTTCCTATTTTCTGACATTGCTAGGCAACAAATGTCAAAAACAGTCTCATCGCTTGTATATTATGGGCCTCTTGGTAGGGATTCCTCTCTGCAAGTTAGTATCTGCTGATGGAGTACTGCTTTGATGTGGTCTGTAGTCCCAAACAGCGTGGGAAGTCCGTACACCGGGTCCACTTTGGACAAACCGGCATTCCTTGCTGGGAAGAAGATTCTGTGGCAGTTTCCACAGATGAGCAACTTCCTGCCAGCTCCCTCTGGAAAAAAAATGTTTATAATGATTAAACATTTAGCTCACATCTTCCCGAATATTCCATGCTGACTGGATATAACAGTCATTCTGTGCTTGCTTATATTAAAGAGCTCAGCTGAAGCTTGAACAAGGTTTGAATTTATATAGAATTACGCGCAGGCGTTCTTAAATAAGTAGTCTTTTACTAACATTTCTTCAAAGAAGCTTCAGAAAGAAGTCAGTTTAAACACAAAAATTATTATATTGAACTAGAAGACAGCTACTCCCATAGATTTGTCCATTATAACTGCCAAAGCCACTCTTTGAGTGGCTGTTTGAACAGTATTTAGAGGAGAGGTAAGCCTGTCCCAGCAAGCCAAACAACCGGTGCAATATTGGCGCGACAACTGGGATTACTAGTTCTGTTCTATGTGCCTAAGTCAGAAGTAAGTTATGGGGTTAGCCTTATAGTCCCAGTGAAGTAGTATAGGTCCACTATTGCTACAGGCCTATTATGTACGGCCTATAATAAAACATTTGTTCGCAAAGAATATTACAAGAAATGCAGTTGAAAAGTCCTTTTCAATGATAATTGACACACACTAGCTTAGTTAAACAGAAATGCATTTTTAAAGCAATAGAGATTGTTGTTAATAAAGAAAAGAACCATAAAATAATAAATCAGTGAATAATAAAAGTTTTGCGTACCTCAATTATTTCCAGACATCGTTTGTATTATAATTTGTCGAGAAGTCCCCTGAGAAGTGTTTCTGCCTCCTTCAAATTTGAAAGAATATATCATCCAGTATTGTGCATAGTGTTTTCTTAAAATCCCCACCCATTGTTCAAATCCTTTGGTGTATGATTTACTTAAGCCCGGTAATGTGCGCAATCTCTCGGACAAACACTGTCTGTCATATTTGGGTAACCTCTTAAAGAAATATCTGCATACATGCTCCAAGCCTGATCGGATTTATCCTTGTTACCCAAGTCTGACCTGATCGGAGGCAGCTGCCGCTCCTTTTTTCCCACTTCAGCAAGGAAGTGCCAGCAAAACACAGGGATTGCCATTTGTTTAGTTACAGCAATGTAAGCCATATGACACTATGGGAAAAATCCATCGACAAGCGACCATTAGATTACACATGCATAGACGACGTTTAAGTTTGAGTGTCCGTATGAATCAGACGGCACAAAAAGCTATTGCGACCTGGGCATTATACTGTAGCGCACGCTTTAAACAAAGTTAGCAGCAGGTTGGATATATCGCCGCGATATTTCAGGATGTTTGCAATTGGAATTCACATCCCGCCAATCGTCTTAATCACACAATTGCAACTATTAAATACGGGATGTAGTAGGCTATGTTGAGGACGAGTTATTAGGGACAAGCGTATTAGACAAAAAAGATCACAACGAATTTTGGATATTGCATTCGTATATCTGTGCAGAAGAACACGCACTGTACCTACGCAGTCATGCACATCTTCATATTGTTTCTAGGGGACCGTCCACAAATTACACCCACAGAATCTTGTTGGGGAATTGCTTTCAGAAAGAATAATCACATAGCAATCAATAAAAAACAAAAATTTTCTCCATTCCTGAACTTGCTGTACGTACTTGCAATGACATGGTTGGGATACTTCTGACCTTACTACGCGGCTTCAATTTAACTGTGGTTCAACATTTTGCACAATAGTGAAAACACGATGCAGAAATAGTTTAAAAATATGTTCACCAAAAAATCAATTAAAACTACACTTTTCTCATCCTGCATTGCTGATTCAGATACTTATGCCAATGGTAGGGAATTTTACTTATTACGGGCATCGTAATTTGTTACGTACTTTTGCATAATAGTGACCAACACGATGCCAATTAATAGTTCTTAAAAATAATTCATACAAAAATCAGATAAAACCTGGCCAATCATTTTCTTCATTCATGATCTGCTGTGTAGTACTTGCCTATGGTGGGGAAGTTTACCTTACCTACGCGGTCATGTTTTTTGTTGACATCTTTGCTATAATAGTTGAAACCACGTTGGAATTTAATAGTTAAAAAACTTTATTACAACCTAAAAATCAATAAAAACTACATTTTCATCCATTCACTGATTGCTGACAGTAACTTGCCAACGGGTGGGACTGTTTATTTAACCATACAGGGGTCATCGTATTTCCTGTTGACAATTTTGTCATAATAGTGAAAACACGATTGCAGATAACTTAGTTTAGAATATTCACCAACGAAATCAATAAAAACACTAGCATTTTCTCATTTCTGATATTGCTGTAGTTACTTGCCAATGTGGGATTATACCTAACTACGCGGTCATTATTTGTTGACAGGTTTCGCCATAATAGTGAAAAACGTTGGCAATTAATAGCTTTTAATAATATTCCACCAAAAATCAAATAAACACATTTTCTCATTCCTGAATTGCTGTCCAGTACTTGCAATGCGCTGGGTAAATCTACTACCTAGTACGGCGTCATATATTGTTGATTACTATTTGCTATAATAGTGAAAACACGGATGCACATAATAGTTAGAATATTCACCAAAACGATCAGATAAAATACATTGGTTCGCATTCTGATTGCTGTCAGACTTGCCAATGGTGGGATTTTACCTGCACTAGGGTCGAAATATTTGATTGCACATTTTGCCATAAGTAGTCGAAGAACCCACAACTGCCAATTAATAGTTAAAAATTATTTCACAAAAATCATAAAAACTACAATTTTTCTCATTCTAGATTGACTGAAAGTAAACTTGCCGCAATAGATGGAGTTTACTTCCATACAGGCCCCCCCCCGCTTGAGCCCCCCCCCCCTTCATATTTGTTAATTGACAATTTTGCCTAATAGTGCGAAAACACGATGCAATTAACTAGTTCCAGTAGAATATTCACCAAAATCAATAAAACTACATTTTCTCATTTCTGAACTTGCTGTAGTACCTGCCCAATGTTAGGATGTATACCTACTACGGGGTCACTTATTTGTAGACATATTTGCATAATAGTGGAAAACACGTTGCAACTTAATAGTTTAACAAATATTCCCAAAAATCAATAAACCTACATATTTACTCATTCTGATTTCGTTGTAAGTACTTGCCACAGTTTCGGATTTTCTTACCGTAACCTATCGGATCATTGCTATTTTGATATTTGCAATAATACGTGAAAACACAATGCAAATTAATATTTTTAGAATATTTCACCAAAATCAATAAAACTTTACATTTTCTCATTATGACTATTGCTGTAGTTTACTGCAATGGGGGATTTTTACTTAAACCTACAACCGCGATTATTTTGTTGACATTTTGCATTCTATAGTGCAAACACGATGCAGATAATAGTTTAGAAATCTACTAATCACCAAAAAATCAATTAAACTACAATTTTCCCATTCCTGATGCTGATTATACTTGCCAAATGGTGGGATTTTACTGCCACGCGCGCTCAATTATTTGTTACATTTCTGGTAATAGCTGAAACACGATGCACATTAATAGTTTAAAAATATTCACCAAAAAAAATTCAATAAAAAACTACAAATTTTCCATTCTGCATTGCTTTTCTAGTTAACTTTAGCCAACTGGTGGGATTTTACCCTTACTTACGGGTCCATCTTATTTTGTTTGATATTTTGCATAAATTAGGGAAAACAACAATGCAAATTAAATAGTTAGAATATTCACCAAAAATCAAAGTAAAAAA